>JALJCO010006860.1:17500-161698 GCA_023101725.1 Atherinomorus stipes
CTATAAGGAAAATTACTTGGGTAAATGTGGTTCTGTGACTTCCTGGATGACTGCCAGTCAGCTGGCCGACACGTCACCTGATTAACAATTGTCATTAGGACTCGACCTGCGAAGAGCGCGAGGAGCTTTGTTTACAGAATGAATGAAACAGAACTGTCGTTCCATAACTCTGGGACTACGGGAGATGACATCAGCCCGGTCGTCTTATCGGCACAAGCTCGTTATACAGGCTGTTATCTTGATGAAATAGCGACATTAGTGCAGAGAAATGACCATTTTGTAACGTTAACTAACTTAAACGATAGCAACATGGCTTGACCGCACCGGCCGCAACTAACAAAAGATCGTAAAGTAAAAATAAATATTATGCAACAATGAGGTAACTAATTCATAACATGGGCCTAAACTAAGGTGAAACAATGTTTTTTGTAATATTTATATCTCCATTAACAAAGAAATACTTAAGATTTGTAGCTCGCCTTCTTTACTGCTTGCATTCTGGGTAGCCCTTACTCACAAGGGTGGTGTCAGAGAATCTCAATATTGAGGGCGATTCAGCTCCTCAAACTTGCCCTTCAACTTAACTTTCTGAGAATCGGGACAGCACTTGCTCTTCGCGGGAGTGCGCATTTTTGAGATTGAGGGTTAAGACAGGAACTGGAATTCACCCAAAGTCACCAGAAGTGACTTGGAACATGTTGCCTGTGGGGGGGGGTGGGGGGGTGCTGGGGTTTGCTGGGCGGGAGGGGGCTGGGCTCAGGGAGAGCGGTAGACGGTGACTATGTCTCCAAAAGTGACTTGGAACATGTTTGGCTTGTCTTAGGAACTGACAAGAAGCTCCTAGGCCTTATCTTGGAGCCTTACTTGGAACTTGTTGCCTTCATCCTAGGACTTGACTTTGGAATGGCTGACCTTGTGTTGGACCACTTTGGACCTTGCTGATGTTAGTTTAGGGCCTCGTTCTGCACTTGTTGGCTTTGTCTTGGGACCTCACTGGAGCACAATCATGTATTATTCTACAGTATATGTGAGTCCAATTTATTTTGATAAAAGGATTTGAGTATTTCTATAGAAAAGTCTGGGTTTTCATATACGTAGATGTCCACTCAGTTATTTGGAAAGCCCCCCCTTGCAGGCTCGGTGAACTATCAGTAAAGTGAAGTTGTAGTCTGGGTTCCCACAGAGTTGATTGGCTCAGTGTTTTAGGTCAGTGAGTACAAGTGAAACTACAGGCTGAGTGAATATAAACCACTGAAACCAAATTCCTGTCACCAGTCCTCATACACCCAGTACGCAAGACACACACAGTGAAACACACACAGAACGCCCACTTCCTGTGAGAAGCACTGCTTTTTTTTTTTTTTAACAAACTGTGACATGACATTTCAAATAGCCAGCAAGTGTGTGCATGGTTGTGTTTCAGTCTAGCTGTTGTTTAGCTTCAAACCTTTATTGTAATAATGCTGTTTTATATTTACCGTACTTTGTTCCACCTTTAGGTACCGGAAGTTAAACATGACCTTAGTTTGAGTTTTTATGGTCAGGCTGAGAAAACTTAAGTTTATTTTGTTCCATGTGACTCATCAGTCTGTCTCTTTACCATCACACTGATACATGTTGCACACTAAAACCAAACCCACTTGTGTTTATTGTTACCATTAATAACACCAGGTGATGTATGACATGTCGATGTTTTCTCTGTCTTTTACAGGATCAAAGATTGTCAAAGTCTCAGGAAGCATCGTGAAGTCCTGGACCATCAGCTTCTAGCACAACACATTACTGGCCAACAAAGACACAAACACACTCATAGATTTACAGCTGTGTGAAAAAGTGTTTCCTTCTTCCTGATTTCTTATTTTTTTGCATGTTTGTCACACTTAAATGTTTCAGATCAAACAAATTTAAATATTAGACAAAGATAACACAAGTAAACACAAAATGCAGTTTTTAAATGAAGGTTTTTATTAGTGGGGGGGGGGGGGGTCCAATCCTCCATGTCCCTGTGTGAAAAAGTGATTCCCCCCCGTTAAAACATAAATTAACTGTGGTTTATCAAAGAAAAAGAAATCAGGAAGGAGGGAACACTTTTTCACACAACTGTATATGTCATCACGACAGTTTGAACCCAAAGTTGCAAATAGTGTATCTGTAAAATGTTGTTAAAAGAGTTAAAGGTTGAATATGGAATAAGGAGAGAAAAGAGACATCACGTATGTGTAAATGGTAAAGGGGGAAAAAAAAAACAAAAGCCGGGGGGCTGGAAGGGAAAGATAAGTAGGAAACGAAGAGGAGGAAGGATGACAAATAACGAAGAAGGGAAGGGAGAGAAAATAAAACGTAAAGGAAGAGATAAGATAAGAAAGAAAATAGGTTAGGTAGGGAAGGAGGAAGGAAAGTGTCAAGTTTTTTTCAATGGGTGTAGAATGTGTGGGTTCATGTAGTGAAAGTTTAATCTAAAATTATTTTCTGGTTTTGGTTTTTCTGTCAAATCACCCCAAAAAAGAAGAGAAAAGATGCAGGGGTCTCAGAGGTAGTTGTCACGGTTTTTCTCTGGGGTTCATCCTAAGAATGAGACTAATAAAGATATAATATTGAGATCGAAAATGGAATCGGGAAAGGGGAGCGGGGGTGGGGGAGTGGATGGAATATAAAAGAAAATAAAATGCCATAATGAAAAATTAAAAAGAAATTTGGAAATTAATATTAAGTATAATATAATTATGGAGGAATTGTTCTTCTTTAATCCTGCAAACTAAGTGGAGGGATTATGTAAAAAAAAAAAAAAATAAATATAAATTGTAATAATACAACCTAACTGTTAAAATCTCACCCAGAATTATCTGTCTGTAGATTGTTGCCAAAAACACATTTTCAGCACGTTTTTCTTTTTTATGGCACATTAATAAAACCCACACAAGGAAAAGCAAACTTCTTTGAGATTGTGGTAAAGAAAGAGCTCAAAGCATCATGTTGGCTATTTTGGGATATTGCTTTTCTCTTTAATCCTCTCAGTCTCTCCTTGTTTTGTGCCTCGGGGCCTGATGCTGAACATTGCTCTGCTTATTGCTTCCTGAATAAAAACACAAAAAATAAACATGAGACACTTCAAGCCTTCTGTCTGACCACAGCTTTCTACTGTCCTTCTTTTAGTTAACCATGTTTCGTGGGATATCCCAGATGGAAAAGAAAACCAATGCGTGCAGTAGTCAGGGTCACGCTCAGACTGTCAGTCAAGTTTCATTCCTCTGAAACCTGCAGCGCTTCCCTGAAGGAGACGCTGTTCTAGAGCAGATGTTGCTCTAAAACCTCCGTGTACTTTCAGCATTGATGGGGCTTCACAGATGTGGAAGCTGCCGTCGCCATAGCAACCTCATCCCATCAGAGATGTAGCTTTTCAACTGTCCACTTACAACGAGCTGGATTCTCCGACAATCTTTAGTCTGCAGGACTTGGATCTAGACACATCCTCACATCTTCATCATCTGACCTCAGAACAGTTTCCACGTTGTCTGGATCCTGTATGTGGTCCAGACGGATGGTGGTGGTTCTGGATCCTGTAAGTGGTCCAGACGGAGGTGGTGGTTCTGGATCCTGTATGTGGTCCAGATGGATGGTGGTGGTTCTGGATCCTGTATGTGGTCCAGATGGATGGTGGTGGTTATGGATCCTGTATGTGGTCCAGACGGATGGTGGTGGTTCTGGATCCTGTATGTAGTCCAGACGGAGGTGGTGGTTCTGGATCCTGTATGTGGTCCAAAGATGGATGGTGGTGGTTCTGGATCCTGTATGTGGTCCAGATGGATGGTGGTGGTTATGGATCCTGTATGTGGTCCAGAGACAATGGATGGTGGTGGTTCTGGATTCTGTATGTGGTCCAGATGGATGGTGGTGGTTATGGATCCTGTATGTGGTCCAGAGACAATGGATGGTGGTGGTTATGGATCCTGTATGTGGTCCAGATGGATGGTGGTGGTTCTGGATTCTGTATGTGGTCCAGATGGATGGTGGTGGTTCTGGATTCTGTATGTGGTCCAGATGGATGGTGGTGGTTCTGGATCCTGTATGTGGTCCAGACAGATGGTGGTGGTTATGGATCTTGTATGTGGTCCAGATGGATGGTGGTGGTTATGGATCCTGTATGTGGTCCAGATGGATGGTGGTGGTTCTGGAACCTGTATGTGGTCCAGACGGATGGTGGTGGTTCTGGATCCTGAATGTGGTCCAGACGGATGGTGGTGGTTCTGGATCCTGTATGTGGTCCAGAGACAATGGATGGTGGTGGTTCTGGACCCTGTATGTGGTCCAGACGGATGGTGGTGGTTATGGATCCTGTATGTGGTCCAGATGGATGGTGGTGGTTATGGATCCTGTATGTGGTCCAGATGGATGGTGGTGGTTCTGGATCCTGTATGTGGTCCAGACGGATGGTGGTGGTTATGGATCCTGTATGTGGTCCAGAGACAATGGATGGTGGTGGTTCTGGATCCTGTATGTGGTCCAGATGGATGGTGGTGGTTCTGGATTCTGTATGTGGTCCAGATGGATGGTGGTGGTTCTGGATTCTGTATGTGGTCCAGATGGATGGTGGTGGTTATGGATCCTGTATGTGGTCCAGATGGATGATGGTGGTTCTGAATCCTGTATGTGGTCCAGAGACAATGGATGGTGGTGGTTCTGGACCCTGTATGTGGTCCAGACGGATGGTGGTGGTTATGGATCCTGTATGTGGTCCAGATGGATGGTGGTGGTTATGGATCCTGTATGTGGTCCAGATGGATGGTGGTGGTTCTGGAACCTGTATGTGGTCCAGACGGATGGTGGTGGTTATGGATCCTGTATGTGGTCCAGATGGATGGTGGTGGTTATGGATCCTGTATGTGGTCCAGACGGATGGTGGTGGTTCTGAATCCTGTATGTGGTCCAGAGACAATGGATGGTGGTGGTTCTGGACCCTGTATGTGGTCCAGACGGATGGTGGTGGTTCTGGATCCTGTATGTGGTCCAGATGGATGGTGGTGGTTCTGGATCCTGTATGTGGTCCAGAGAAGACGGATGGTGGTGGTTCTGGATCCTGTATGTGGTCCAGATAGATGGTGGTGGTTCTGGATCCTGTATGTTGTCCAGACAGATGGTGGTGGTTCTGGATCCCGTATGTGGTCCAGACGTATGGTGGTGTTTCTGGATCCTGTATGTGGTCCAGACAGATAGTGGTGGTTCTGGATCCTGTAAGTGGTCCAGAGAAGTGGATGGTGGTGGTTCTGGATCCTGTATGTGGTCCAGACAGATGGTGGTGGTTCTGGATCCTGTATGTGGTCCAGAATGGATGGTGGTGGTTCTGGATCCTGTATGTGGTCCAGACAGATAGTGGTGGTTCTGGATCCTGTATGTGGTCCAGACGGATGGTGGTGGTTCTGGATCCTTCTTCTCTGCATGTGTTGAGGCTGATTACTACGAGGTCTTGTTTTTCAGGATGATCTCCTACATCTCTGTCCTCCAGCAACATGAAGAACCTCCCACTGAACCCTGATGTTCCCCAGCACAGAATCAGAACCAGATTCAGAGTTCTCCCCAGCACAGAACCAGATCCAGAGGTCTCCCCAGCACAGAAACAGATCCAGATCTAGAGTCCTTGCCAGTACAGAAGCAGATCCTGAGTTCCCCCCAATACAGAACCAGATCCAGAGGTCTCCCCAGCACAAAAAGAGGCCCAGGGTCCCCAGCACAGAACCAGAGCCAGATCTAGAGTCCTTGCCAGTACAGAACCAGATCCTGAGTTCTCCCCATTACAGAACCAGATCCAGAACCAGATCCAGAGCCAGCTTTCTTGATCAGCTTGTTGAGTCCCCTCAAGTCTGTGGTTCTGGTTCTGGTTGTTTACATTCCACTGAGAGAACCAGATTGCCTAATATTCATGCATCATGAGAGGTAAGCATGGAGATGCAGTAACATTTTCTACAGGTGTTCCCGTATAAAGTTCCCAGCTGCTACCCGGCTTTTCACGTTTCTGTGGAGCCTGGGGGGGGGGTTGTGTGGTTCTGAGAAGCAAACAGCAGAGGACCAACCTGCTGCACAAACACCAGTCCATCAGGTGACCGGAACCCCCAAACCTCCACATTCTTCTCTAATCCTGCAGTTGGTGCTTTTTATGTCAAAGCTCGGTTTCCTGCGTCTGCAAAGAGCTGCAGGCTACTAATAAAGTTTGACTCCTCCTGGTTCCAAAGGTCCTCAAAACAATCAGTGAGAGCCAGACGAGGAGAGAGGGATGGGAGGGCAGGAGCAGGACGAGGAGGACGGAGCGCCTTCGACAGGGAAGAAGCAACAGAAAACCTCCAAAGACGTTTATTTCTGCGTCTTGCCAGATAAATATGAACCTCTGATAGAGGAGGACGAGGAGAGAGAGGAGACAGAAGAGGAGAGGAAGAGGAGGAAGGAGGAGAAAAAGAGCAAGAGGAGGAAGCGGTACAAGAAGTATAGAAAGGTAAGATGACAGAATGACCTTTGACCTAAGAAGTGTGCAGACATTCTTCTGCAGTCACGCTGTATCGTCTTATAAATATACCTGTCTACAGAGCAATGGCCGCTTCATTTAGAACAGATTAAAATGTTTATTCAAAAGTCTCAGAATGTCATTCAGTTCAACATCAAGTTTAAGCTGATCAGAAAGAGACTGGGGGGCAAAAATGGCTGCATGGCAGAGTTCCAAGACCAAAACCACTGCTGAGCAAAAAGAACATAAAGGCTCGTCTCAGTTTAGCCAGAAAGCATCTTGATGATCCCCAAGACTTTTGGGAAAATACTCTGTGGACTGACGAGACAAAAGTGGAACTTTCTGGAAGGTGGAGGTCCCATTACATCTGGCGTAAAAGTAACACGGCATTTCAGAAAAGGAACGTCATAGCAACAGTAAAATATGGTGGTGGTAGTGTGATGGTCTGGGGCTGTTTTGCTGCTTCAGGACCTGGAAGACTTGCTGTGGTAAATGGAACCATGAATTCTGCTTCTACCAAAAAATCCTGAAGGAGAATGTCCGGCCATCTGTTGGTGACCTCAAGCTGAAGCGCACTTGGGTTCTGCAGCAGAACAATGATCCAGAACACACCAGCAAGTCCACCTCTGAATGGCTTAAGAACAACAACATGAAGACTTTGGAGTGGCCTAGTCAAAGTCCCCACCTGAATCCCATTGAGATGCTGTGGCATGACCTTAAAAAGGCGGTTCATGCTGGAAAAGCCTCCAATGTGGCTGAATTACAACAATTCTGCAAAGATGAGTGGAACAAAATTCCTCCACAGCGCTGTAGAAGACTCACTGCCAGTTATCACAAACGCTTGATGCAGTTGTTGCTGCTAAGGTGGAACAACCAGTTATTAGGTTTAGGGGAAGATCACTTTTTCACACAGGGACATGGAGGTTTGGATCCCCCCCTTACTGATAAAAACCTTCATTTAAAAACTGCATTTTGTGTTTACTTGTGTTATCTTTGTCTAATATTTAAAGTGGCATGAAATTAGCGTTTTTTGAGGTTTATAATCATATATTTTAGTTTCCCAGCCTGCCTATGCCCCCGATGGGGTTAAGTTATAGATTGGCGTTTCCTTTGTCCCTGGGTGTGTCTGCCTACATGGTGAAGTTCGCATTCCCAAATGAGCTGATTGGCAGTCCGGCATATTTTACTCCTAGTGCAGCAAGTGACGCCATGACGTCTAGCCAGTTACCCCCCTCCCTCGAACTATACTCTCCAAGTCCCTCCCTTCAAGACCTACAACAACAAACCAACATCATGGCATCCCGTTTGCATCAGAACTGCTCTGTATCTGGTGTACGAAGGACAGCAGCAATCTTTCTGCCCCCACGGAAAGTGTGGATGATTTCATTTCTGCAGGAATGTGCCCACCGAATGAGCAGAAAATCTCCCTGCAGCTCCGTCTCCTCCTAGGAGGTTATAACGGCTTCCAGCCCCCACAAGAAACACAAAGTTTCTAACAAATGTTTCCATCATGTCTCTTTTTATTCTGAGGGAAACTGATGTTTGTGATGATTCAGATTATAATTCTTCCCGTTGTGCACGAGTGTTTGGCTGCAGACTCGGGTTTGCAATCAGGCCTTCATCATCATCATCATCATCATCATCATTATCGAATTCTGAACTGGATTCATACTCGCGCTGCATCTGCGTCTGTGTCAGGTTGGTGAATCTGTCACCACCGTACGTCCTGTATAGATCCACAGAGGCTCAATACGAACTTCTTCCAGCCGGACGTGCAGCCGTTCATCAGAACACAGCAGCTGTTTTACTCCGACATGAGTGTGTGCAGGTTACTGCTGAGTGTGGACGAATGTCTCCAGGTATCTCCGTATCATTCCGCCTGCTCCCCACCAGACCACATGTTTCAGCAGATGAGGACGATAGAGACTTATTGACAACAGAAGCACATAGATACACGCCGCAAAATTGGATATGCCCCCAATTACGTCACATCTGTTCTGGATGTGGGGGAAAGGAGCATGACTCTGCCATTGAAACCCACGTTAAACCGACATGTTTCGCAGACCATTATCTGCGACCAACTGGAATATTTCCACAAAACACCACCACCCAGAAACGACCGAAAGCCTGCAGACAAACGGCGCTATTTTCTGCGCTGACCGGTATCCTCTTGATTTCAGCGATTTTGGGTGGTTTAATGGTGAGTGGTTGTCGGTGTTTTGGGCAAGTGGAATAACAAACATTGCTTGTCAGGCTGACCCTTTCCTCTGGGTAGGAAGCTGAAAAAAATGTAACCCCGGGGCTCGGTGTGCATTTGTGGTACAAAAGGTGACACAGCAGCTCTGAGGCGTTTTCAGAGGGTCGTCTTTGCCAAGCACACCTAGCTGGGACCACTCACCATTACATCACCCAAAATCACTGAAATCAAGAGGATACCAGTCAGCGCCGAAAATATGTTTGTCTGCAGGCTTTCGGTCGTTTTTGGGTGGTGGTGTTTAGTCAAAATATTCCAGTTGGTCGTAGATAATGGTCTGTGAAAAACGCCGGTTAAACATGACTCCTTTCCCCCACATCCGGAACGTATTTGGGGGCGTATCCAATTTTGCAGTGTGTTTCTATGGTAACAAGTGTGACTTCTGGTCCCGCCCACCGAACCTTGGTCATTGTAGCCAGTGCTAACAGTAGTGCTAACTAGTAGCGCCTATGACAAGGCTGCATTACAGCGAACAATCCTGTCATACAGTATTGACGTACTTGGAGTGGGACTAAAAAGGGACCAAAATTCGCCGGGAATTTCATGCCACTGACACTTTAGACTATAAAAATCTACTAAATGATGTCGTTTCCTGTAAATTCTGGACGCTACCCACTCAGGACACTTGGATTGGACGAGCAGTATGGAGGAATATTGACAAGTTTTGTGGATGTTTATGGACCTTTTTGGTTCAGTCACTGGTGAACTTCATTATATGAAAGTTCGGGGAAAACTGCCCCCATGCTATCATTCCTCTTATTGTGTTTTAGCTCGCAGTGACTCCGACCTGTTTAACATGACTGGTGTCACATGTATTTTTATTTTATGTTATACATAAATATTTTTTCCTCTCTGTTAAAGTTTTTTATTTTATCTTTTATTGTGATTTGTTTTAAGCATCCAATCGTTTAGTTTGGTTGTTCAACATCTCAGGCTCCAAAAGGATGTTGTTAGTGCGCTCTATAAAAAAACTGAACTTGAACTTCTCTGGACCCCATACTGGATCCACCACAGCAGCAGTCCAGAGTCCAGAGTCCGGCTGCTGAACTGGTCTGCCTGCAGTCCAGAGTCCGGCTGCTGAACTGGTCTGCCTGCAGTCCAGAGTCCTGCTGCTGAACTGGTCTGCCTGAAGTCCAGAGTCCGGCTGCTGAACTGGTCTACCTGAAGTCCAGAGTCCAGATGCTGAATGTCTGCCTGAAGTCCAGGCCGGTGGGGTCTGCCTGCAGTCCAGAGTCCTGCTGCTGAACTGGTCTGCCTGCAGTCCAGAGTCCAGATGCTGAACTGGTCTGCCTGCAGTCCAGAGTCCTGTTGCTGAACTGGTCTGCCTGCAGTCCAGAGTCCTGCTGCTGAACTGGTCTGCCTGCAGTCCAGAGTCCTGCTGCTAGACTGGTCTGCCTGCAGTCCAGAGTCCAGATGCTGAACTGGTCTGCCTGCAGTCCAGAGTCCTGCTGCTGAACTGGTCTGCCTGCAGTCCAGAGTCCTGCTGCTGAACTGGTCTGCCTGCAGTCCAGAGTCCAGATGCTGAACTGGTCTGCCTGCAGTCCAGAGTCCGGCTGCTGAACTGGTCTGCCTGCAGTAGAGCGCTGCTGAACTGGTCTGCCTGCAGTCCAGAGTCCAGCTCCTGAATTGGTCATCACTCTGGATCTACTTTTTAGAGACGTCTTTCTTCAGATTCACAATCAGCTCATATTTTCCATGAGATGAACAAATGTCTCAGTTTCAACATCTGTCTTGTTGTTTACGTTCCACTGGGGAAAAATGAGTTGATGGGATCTGTAATTAAATGTAAAAAACGGACACAAAACCTGAAAGAATGTCATTAAATCACGTGCGTGTGCATCATATGTAGAACAGTTTTTTTCACATCCATGATCTTTAGTCCCGACAGCACAATAAGGTGGTGTTTGTTCATTCCATCGGTGTTTTAGCTGCAGCGGGTAAACATTGACTCAGCTCTGCGAGTCTGACCTTTGACTCTGACACACTGTTTCAGTCTGATAACAAACAGCCACCACAAACACACAGTCAGAGTCACGTTAACAAGTCCTGGTGAAAGAGGAAGCCGTGTGTGCAGAACCGCCGTGGCTGTGGAGAACCGGGTCTGCCTCCTGGTCCACGTGGTCTTCTCATCATCACTCTCATGGTGGTGGACTTCCATGTGCAGAGGGACTGGAGGTGGGGTGGAGGTTTAACGTGCACGAAACCCGCACACACTCACTGGCTTCAGTTTTCACCACATATGTAATACTGAGACTGGCCACATGGGGGAGCCAGAGGCGAGCCTGAACACTGCCACTAGTCCGGTCTGTCGCTGTCCACAGAGGAGGGGAACAAGAACAGCTGGCCTCCGAGGTAGATCTAAAATCAGACTGTTGACGTGGTCTAGCTTAAAAAGAGTTGATGCCTCAGAAAACGCGGTTGACATTATTCAGTTCAGACATGAGAGAACCAACGGAGTCGGTGTTATCGACCGCTCAATGCAGTGGTAGTGTTCCACTGCAGACCCTGTATGGAGATACGAGCATGTTAATGCACAAAGACCATAAAAACCATGAAGACCATTAAACAATACCAAAACCACGAAGACCATAAAAACCATGAAGACCATAAAGACCATGTAGACCATGTAGACCACGAAGACCACTACGACCATGAAGATGAACCACGAAGACCATAATTCCACAAAGACCACAAAAACCATGAAGACCATATAAACCATGTAGACCACGGAGACCACGGAGACCATAAAAACCATGAAGACTATGAATACCATGAAGACTATGAAGACATGAAGACCATAAATCCATGAAGACCATGAGGACCATAAAGATGGACCATGAGGACCATAAAATCCACAAAGACCATGAAGATGGATGATAAAAACCATGAAGACCATGAAGATGGAGGCTACAGGAAGTGGACTACACTTTTGTCCACCAGCTGCTGCATGTTAAACATCTCTAAATTAAATCTCATTTTCTCACGAAGAACATAAAACTCAATCTTCTCGGAGTGAGATTGATCTGTGATTGACAGATAGATGATTGACAAATCCGATCTGGTTCTTCTGGTATATCGTTCTCCACCCTGGTCCATCCATTTACCATCCTGGTCCATCCTTCTCCATCCTTCTCCCCTGGTCCATCCTGGTCCATCCTTCTCCATAGTAGTTCATCCTTCTCCATCCTTCTCCACCCTGGTCCATCCCTCTCCATCCTAGTTCATACTTTTACATTCTTCTCCACCCTGGTCTTCTTTCTTCATCCTTCTCCATCCTAGTTCATCCTTCTCCAACCTCCTCCACCCTAGTCCATCCTTCTCCATCCTAGTTTGTTCTTCTCCATCCTTCTTCACCCTGGTCCATCTTTCTCTATCCTTCTTCTCCCCTCCTGGTCCATCCTTCTCCATGCTACTCCATCCTGGTCCATCTTTCACCCTCCTTCGCTATCCTGCTCCCTCCTTCTCCATCCTACTCCATCCTGGTCCATCATTCTCCATCATTGTCCATCCTTGACCATTCTGTTCAACCCTACTCTCTCTTACTCCACATTGGTCCATCCTTGACCATCTTTTTCCATCCTTGTCCAATATTTCTCCACCCTGGTTCATCCTTCTCCATCCTAGTTCATCCTTCTCCATTTTTCTCCACCCTGGTCCATTCTTCTCCATCCTAGTTCATCCTTCTTCATCCTGGTCCATTTTTCTCCATCCTTCTCTATTCTGGTCCATCACACCCCATCTTTGTCCATCCTTGATCATCCTGGTAAATCCTTCTACATCCCAGTTCATCTTTTCCCATCCTTCTCCACCCTGGTCCATCTTTCTCCATCCTTCTCCATCCTGGTCTATCCTTCTCCACCCTAGTCCATCCTGGTCCATCTTTCTCCATCCTTATCTATCCTGGTCCATCATACTCCGTCTTTGTCCATCCTTGACCATCCTGGTCCATCCTTCTCCATACTAGTTCATCCTTCAACATCCGAGTTCATCCTTCTCCATCCTCTGCCACTTTGGTCCATCTTTCTCCATCCTACTCAGTCCTGGTCCATCCTTCTCCATCCTACTCCATCCTGGTCCACCCTGATCCACCTTTCTCCATCCTTCTCTATCCTGGTCCATCAATCTTCATCTTTGTCCATCCTACTCCATCCTGGTCCACCCTGATCCAACTTTCTCCATCCTTTTCTATCCTGGTCCATCATTCTTCATCTTTGTCCATCCTACTCCATCCTGGTCCACCCTATCCACTTTCTCCATCCTTTTCTATCCTGGTCCATCATTCTTCATCTTTGTCCATCCTTGACCATCCTGGTCCACCCTGGTCCATCTTTCTTCATCCTTTTCAACCCTGGTCCATTCTTCCCAATCCTTCTCCATCCTTCTCCATCCTGGTCCATCCGGGTTCATCCTTGTCCTCTCTTCTTCCTCGCCCGTCTTTCTCCATCTTCTTCATCCTGGTCTATCATTCTTCATCCTTGACCATCTTGGTCCATCCTTCTCCATTCTGGTGCATCATTCTCCATCTTTGTCCATCCTTGACCATCCTGGTACATCCCTGTCCATCATTCTCCATCTTTCTCCATCCTGGTCCATCCTTCTCCATATTTCTCCATCCTTGACCATCCTGGTACATCTCTGTCCATCATTCTCCACCTTGGTCCACCCTGGTCGATCTTTCTCCATCCTTCTCCATCCTGGTCCATCCAAGTCCATTGTTGTCCATTCTCTCCATCCTGATCCCTCTTTCTCCATTCTTCTTCATCCTGGTCCATCATTCTCCATCCTTCTCCATCCTGGCCCATCTTTCTCCATCCTTCTCCATCCTTGTCCATCCTGGTCCATCCTGGCCCATCTTTCTCCATCCTTCTCCATCCTGGTCCCTCTTTCTCCATCCTCCTTCATCCTGGTCCATCATTCTCCATCCTTGACCATCCTGGTACATCCTTCTCCATCCTTCTCCATCCTGGTCCATCATTCTCCATCTTTGTCCATCCTTGTCCATCCTGGTACATCCCTCTCCATCCTTCTCCATCCTGTTGCATCATTCTCCATCTCTGTCCATCCTTGAATCCATCCTGGTCCATCCTTCTCCATCCTGCCATCCTTCCATTCTTCTTCACCCTACTCCATCTTTCTACTTCCTTTTCCATCCTGGTCCATCTTTTTTCATCTTTCTCTATCCTGGTCCATACTTCTCCATCCTTCTCCATCTTTCTCCATGCTTCTCCATCCAAGTCCATCTTTGTCCATTCTTATCCATCATCTCCATGCTGGTCCATCATTGTCTCCATCATTCTCCATCCTAGTCCATCCTTCTTCATCATTCACCACCCTGGTCCATCCTTCTTCATCCTCCTCCATTATTCTTCATCTTTCTCCATCCTGGCGCATCATTCTCCATCTTTCTCCATCCTAGTCCATCCTTCTCCATCCTTGACCATCCTGGTCCATCCTTCTCCATCCTGGTCCATCATTCTTCATCTTTGACCATCCTGGTCCATTCTGCTCCTTCTTTCTCCATCCTGGCCCATCCTTTTCCATCCTTTTCCATCCAGGTCCATATTTCTCCATCCTTTTCCACCCTTCTCCATGCTAGTCCATCTTTCTCCATCTTGGTACATCTTTCTCCATCCTTCTCCATCCTGTTCCGTCATTTATCATCTTTCTCCATCCTGGTCCATTCCTCACCGTCCATCTTTCTCCATTTTTTCCATCTTTTCCATCCTGGTCCATCCTTCTCCATATTTCTCCATCCTTGACCATCATGGTACATCCTTCTCCATCCTAGTCCATCCTTGTCCATCCTACTCTGTCTTTCTCCATCCTGTTCCATCATTTTCAACCTTTCTCCATCCTTGTCCATCTTTCTCCATTTTTTCCATCCTCCTCCATCCTGTTGTATCCTTCTCCATCCTTCCACATCTTTGTCCATCCTTCTCCATCCTGGTCCATCAAGTCCAAACAGTGGCTTCTGGCTTCCAGTGATGTCACATACTGAACTTATACACTAAGCAACAGTCATCAGTAGATTCCAGATATGGTTATTAAATGAGGTGTGTGCGTGTGGTGTTTGAGTGGACATGCTCTTCTTCTGTGGTGTGTGAGTGGACATGCTCTTCTTCTGTGGTGTGTGAGTGGACATGCTCGCTGTCCTCTGATGCTCTGAAGTCTGACATCTGCTCTTCTTCTGTGGTGTGTGAGTGGACATGCTCGCTGTCCTCTGATGCTCTGAAGTCTGACGTCTGCTCTTCTTCTGTGGTGTGTGAGTGGACATGCTCGCTGTCCTCTGATGCTCTGAAGTCTGACGTCTGCTCTTCTTCTGTGGTGTGTGAGTGGACATGCTCGCTGTCCTCTGATGCTCTGAAGTCTGACGTCTGCTCTTCTTCTGTGGTGCAGAACGTGGGGAAGGCGCTGCGCTTCAGCTGGCGCTGCCTGCTGGCCGGCCTGCAGAGCATGGCCTCCACCTACTCCACGCCGCTGTCCGCCATGGCCACCGTGGTGACGGAGGTCAACCGAGCCTGACGGGACGCAGACGTGGAGCCGTCACCCCCCCGTCCCCCCCTCCCCCGGTGTTAACGATGGTTTACTCTGTCATGCAGCGTGTTTACTGCTTCTGATCCAATAAACACTCTGAAACGACACAGCTGCTTCCTCGTCTCCCTCTAGCATCTAACTTTCTTTTTACTCTTTTGTTCTTCTTCTCCATTTTTCTTCCATTCTTCCCACTTTCCTTTCTCCTTTTATCTCCTTTTCTTCCTACGCTTTCTGTTACTAGGATTCATCTCTTCTCTTCTTCCACTTCTCTCTCCACATTCCTTCCCTGCCTCCTTATTTCCTTTCCTACCCCATGTCATCCTTCTTTTTTCTGTTTCCATTTGTTATTCTTCTTTCTTTTTTAACATTTATCTTTTCCTCCTCGTTCTGCTGTTTTATTTTCTGTTTCATTCTTTCACTCTAATCTATTCCTTTCTTCCTTCCCTTCCCTCTAGCGACCGTATTTCTCTGGCTTTCTGTCTGAACTCTGCTCAGACTGATACGACACATTCATCCCACTGAACTTCCTTATTTAAATGAACAACAAACATGATGAATTGCTGTGATGATGATGTCTGATGAAGTACGACTGCTTCATTCTAACTGTGAAAAGGATACGACTGTGTGTGATTACTAAATCTGTCACAGAGTTATTTCATGTTTTACCTGTCAACTTCATTTGTCGATAATATTCTGAGGTAAAATGACAAAAGTACTTTAAGATGATGAAAATTTGACCAGATTAAGTAATTTGATGATTTATTCACTTTAATGATTGAAACGTACTGATAGTAGCTTGGTGATATTTATTCAGTCGCTGTGGGTTGATATCGGCGTACACCAATAACACGACTGGACTTGCTCATGAAGTAAATGTGTATCAGATTTGCTCATTAGTGTTCCAGTGTAAAACGAACTTTGTACTCTGAGTTTCCGTTATTTACGTCCAGTAGCCGGGTCCAGAGGCAGAACCTCCTATCTCCACGCTGTTCTCTAGAACTGCTCTGAACTTTGCAGTACGTCAATGTGTGTAGAATCAGCTACCTGAGGAAATGGTTTATTTAACATCCTTCATAAAGGTGTCCTGTTATCAGATCATGTACCAGTTATTATCATTTTTATGTTATTACTGTCTGGTACTTTGATTTTTCTTACACACTCGTGTTTGCATTCTTCCTTTTGTTCTTATATTTTTCTGTATAAATATTTAATAAAAATACTTCTGCTTATGTTTGGTTTTTATGGGATTTATAACAGATTTTATGGATTTTCATTCTGCTCTTTGTGGCTTCTGGGTTTCATACGTCTCTCGAACACATCTTAATAACATTAAATGCTCTTACAAATATGAATGATGTTTATTTAAATACCAAACCAGCTTCCTGCTGCTTGTCCGAGGTCGGGGCGCGGGGGCAGCTGCCCAAGCAGGGAAGCCCAGACTTCCCTCCCCCCGGCCACATCCACCAGCTCATCCAGGGGACCCTGAAGCGTTGCCAGGCCAGCCAGGAGACATAGTCCTTCTAGCATGTCCTGGGTCTCGTCCGGGATGAGACGTAGTCCCTCCAGCGTGTCCTAGGTCTCCCCGGGGTCTCGTCCGGGACGAGACGTAGTCCCTCCAGCATGTCCTGGGTCTCCCTGGGGTCTCGTCCGGGACGAGACGCAGTCCCTCCAGCATGTCCTGGGTCTCCTGGGGTCTCGTCCGGGATGAGATGTAGTCCCTCCAGCGTGTCCTGGGTCTCCTGGGGTCTCGTTCGGGATGAGACGTAGTCCCTCCAGCATGTCCTGGGTCTCCCGGGGTCTCATCTGGGACGAGACATAGTCCCTCCAGCATGTCCTGGGTCTCCCGGGGTCTCATCTGGGACGAGACATAGTCCCTCCAGCATGTCCTGGGTCTCCCGGGGTCTCGTCCGGGACGAGACGTAGTCCCTCCAGCGTGTCCTAGGGCTCCCCGGGGTCTCGTCCGGGACGAGACGTAGTCCCTCCAGCGTGTCCTAGGTCTCCCCGGGGTCTCGTCCGGGACGAGACGTAGTCCCTCCAGCGTGTCCTGGGTCTCCCGGGGTCTCGTCCGGGACGAGACGTAGTTCCTCCAGCGTGTCCTGGGTCTCCCGGGGTCTCGTCCGGGATGAGACGTAGTCCCTCCAGCATGTCCTGGGTCTCCTGGGGTCTCGTCCGGGATGAGATGTAGTCCCTCCAGCATGTCCTGGGTCTCCCGGGGTCTTGTCCGGGACGAGATGTAGTCCCTCCAGCGTGTCCTAGGTCTCCCCGGGGTCTCGTCCGGGACGAGACGTAGTCCCTCCAGCGTGTCCTGGGTCTCCCCCTGGGGTCTCGTCCGGGACGAGACGTAGTCCCTCCAGCGTGTCCTGGGTCTCCCGGGGTCTCGTCCGGGACGAGACGTAGTCCCTCCAGCGTGTCCTGGGTCTCCTGGGGTCTCGTCCGGGATGAGATGTAGTCCCTCCAGCATGTCCTGGGTCTCCCGGGGTCTCGTCCGGGATGAGATGTAGTCCCTCCAGCGTGTCCTGGGTCTCCCTGGGGTCTCGTCCGGGACGAGACGTAGTCCCTCCAGCGTGTCCTGGGTCTCCCGGGGTCTTGTCCGGGACGAGACGTAGTCTCCTCCAGCATGTCCTGGGTCTCCCGGGGTCTCGTCCGGGACGAGACGTAGTCCCTCCAGCGTGTCCTAGGTCTCCCGGGGTCTCGTCCGGGACGAGACGTAGTCCCTCCAGCATGTCCTGGGTCTCCCGGGGTCTCGTCCGGGACGAGACGTAGTTCCTCCAGCGTGTCCTGGGTCTCCCGGGGTCTCGTCCGGGACGAGACGTAGTTCCTCCAGCGTGTCCTGGGTCTCCGGGGGTCTGGTCCTGGTGGGACGTGCCTGGACACCTCACCAGGAGGCATCCTGACCAGATGCCCGAGCCTCCTCATGTCTCCTCTGGATGTGGAGGAGCTGATCTGTCTGTCAAGCCTATGGCAAGCCATCTACACCAATAATCATCACTTATCTGACGCGTTTATTCATACAACAATGCAACAAATGCTTTATGTAGAAACTACGCTGTAAACTACGGCATCATAACAGAAGCACTATAAACTGCGTCGCTTCCAGCAACAAACACTGTTATATTTCTCAGAAACAGAGTGGTGTTTTTTCACCATCCAAAGTGCATGTAAGAGACTTTCTTTTGACCAGTATTTTTAAATGTAGCTTAGTCAATCCGTGAAAGGAAGGAGCAGGCCGTACGGACAGATCCATAGAGGCGGATCACCTCAGAGAGATGACAGCTTTGTGTTTTTTCTGTTCTATATTTACACATTCAGACACACATCAACACAAATCATGCTACTGCTGAAAATGTGATAAGACTGAATAATACATTCATTATACATGAAACGTCTATACGCTGGGGGGAGTGGGTAGCCTCGTGGATCGCGCTCGTCTTCACCGCAGCGCGAGGTCCGAGACTGATGATCCATATGCTGATGGATAAAAGAAGATGGTTTGGAACACAAATTGGAGTTTTTGCCCCTAAAATTATTATGTTTTGATCGTGTAGTAAAGTCAAACGTGGCTTTTCACTGCCGTCGATCAGCTGGTTGCAGCTGCAGCTTAATGATGAAGGACACAATGAAAACTAATGAATGAATGAAATGAGATGGAAAAATACTTTATTTATCCCAGGAGGGAAATTCAAATTTTTTTTTAACAATAATTTAAAAAAATAAATAAATAAAAATGAAATAATTTTACAACTCTTTATATAAAAAGCTTCGGTAGTCCAGAGCTGAAAACTTGCTGAGGTGGGGGAGGGGGGGGGGGGGGAGGCGCGCCGCAAAAAAAAACGCAAATATTTGGCCTGAAATATCGGCCGGCCGATGTTTTGGTCATTCCTTAGATCTAAGGGCTGGAACATACTTGCTGCTGGCAATGCTTACGCATCACGGCGCCCACGCTTCACCAATGCATCTACAGCATGTAGGTCGCACGTGTCGATGCATGTGCATGGTACAACATTGATCTGAACGCGTAAATATTACATAAGAACAGCATTTTTTTCCACATTTTTTTTGTACCTATTGTTTAGGTCAAAGGATCCCCATTAGCCGTCTCCAAAGTGGGAGGAGCTAGTCTTCCTGGGGTCCAAACAAAAGACAAGACAAAATAAAAAATAAAACATACAAGATATAATCATAATTACCCCCGACAATTGTAATCTAAAAGCAGTAAGAAAATGCAGACATCATTACTAACATACAAAATTATGATGATGATGATGATGATGATGATTATTATTATTAATAATAATATTAAAAGTTATTACATTCCTGCGTGTCACATTACATACCTTAAAACAGTGGATGTGCTCATTTCAACTCTCAAATTTAAATAGTGCACTCTTAAACGGTACTTAAAGGCGGTACTTAAAGGATACCTTGTTTTTCAGTGTCTGTACGTGCAGAGGGGAATTATTCCATGGACTGATAGCACGATAAATAACTGTTCTCTGTAGAGCGTTTGATTTCGGACGTGGTCGCATCATCTGCTGACCTTGTAAAATGATGAACCTGACTACTCTGACTTATTTCACAAATGTGTAAAATAAGCGATGATTTTTGGCACAGATGGCTTGCCATAAGCTCCTGTTCCATCCTTCCCTCACTCGTGAACAAGACCTGAGATGCTTGAAGTCCTCCTCCTGGGACAGCCCCTCATTCCTGACCGGGAAAGGACAGCTCACTTTTTCTGGAAAATAGCATAATAAGATAATATAAATGAATGAAATGAAACTAAATAAGTGAATGATAATAAACCGGTGACTGCATCTCCTGGAGGAGCTGGGGCAGAGCGTGGTGGTGTCCACCAGGTGTTGCTGTTCCGCTCTGGGGCTGGGGGGAGGGCGGAGGGAGGGGCGCGTGGTCCCGCCTGCTGGTGGACAACCCCCCAGTGACCGCTGCTGCTGCTCAGACAGCAGCTCAGCCGACATGAGCAGCTCCTGAACGCCTCTGAGGACCTGGTTGGTGTCAGAACTGGGGGGTCACGCGCCTCCATGTCCCCGCTGCAGGTCTCCGTCTACTGGCGCCTCTGCCTCCTCTACTTCTTCACTCCCTTTCTCTTCTTCCTCGACATTTTCACGGAAGCGGTTGCAGCCGAAACGTGTCACCATGACAACAGAACAACTTCTTGGCACGCGAGGTTGCCGAAAGCAGAAAGCAACCAATCACAATATGGGGATGTTTCGGAGGACGAAGCTGATTGGACAACGGAGAGAGAGGTGACTGCGCTTCATTTCTGGTGTTTTAATAGAAATATTGAAAGTTTTTACCTCCAGAAGCTGATCAGTGATGATTAATCGTGATAATAACGGACAGTCACGTGTGATTTACTGTGACTGCCGTTGTAATCTCTGCTGCCAAACACATTACACAACAGAGTTTACTTATTACCTCACTGTTAACATGCAACTGGAGTCTGTTAATGAACGTTTCTGTGAAAGATTTAGGACGAGTACGTTACATCAAACATGAGAGGCATGACAGCAGCGTCAACGCTGGGAATCTGGATTATATTCTCACTGACTGGGAGCCAGATTGAAGTGATGATGGGTGGGACGTCACCGCCCGATGTTTTCTCAGAACATTCTGAGCAGCTGTGTAAAAGTCTGGACCCGTCCATCATTTCTTCACGTTGCTTCCAAGAAGTAACTCTTGTAATCTGTTAAAGAGGTCCTGATCAATACTTCCCCAGCTTCCTGAAGGTCTTTCAACATTGTTTTGGTTTGGTCTTTGGACCTGGCCATTTTCAGAGGAATGTGTTTGTTTGTTAAGCCACTTAATACTGAGCGGGAGTTAGGAGCCGTTTTAATGCCTGTAAATGTCAGTTTTAACAACCTAACCCGGACAAGGTGATTATCTTATTAGCTGAGAACATGTAGAGGGCAAAAGAAGAAGGGTTAGGATTAAAAAACTATCTGCAGATGAACTGGATCCGACAGTCAAATCCGGTCCAACAAATCCAGCAAACACCGGAACCAGTTCAGTTCAAATCAAAATACTTTATTTATCCCTGAGGGGCGATTTAAAGGCACTAGGAGCAGCATCAGGACCAGGACCCGAGAGATGCATCTGGACCTTCAGCTGATCCATCTACTGTTGGCTGATGTCGCATCAGAAAGGGCCTCCATGGAAACGAGGCTGTCAAGAATCCAGAAAAGGGCGAGGGATGTCACATGACCAGAGAACTGGACTGAAGACCAGTGGAAACCGGTCTGATGGAGGAACGGATCCTCACTATCACTGAAGCAGTTTGGGATCCTCTGGACAGAGTGGGAGGAGGGCAGAAACATCCACAGAAGATCTTTGGAAAGTCAGCGTCAGCTTTATTTATGTAGCACACATAAAAGCCTCCGGCCAACCAGAACGATGGTCCTCAGCAACGAGAGGTGACCCTGCTCAGCCGAAGGCCAGGACGAACAAGTGGGTCTTGTTCATCCTGGACCCCCTCTGCTTTTCACCAGGGACCATCTGGTCCAGGTCCAGGTCAGCTGGCCGTAGGGCTCTCCAGGAGTGATGCACCTGACCCAGTAGAAAATATCGGGGGAAGTCCATTCAGAGACTTGAAGACCAATAAAAAGTTTTGTGAAAAAGTGTTTGCCTCCCTCCTGATCCCCCCCCCCCCCCCATGTTAGTCACACTTATATGTGTCAGATCATCAAATAAATTTAAGTATCAGACAAAGATAACACAAGTGAACACAAAATGCTGTTTTTAAATGAAGATTTTTATTAGTAAGGGGGGGGGGGGTCCAAACCTCCCTGGTCCTGTGTGAAAAAGTGATCCCATTGAGATGCTGTGGCATGACCTTAAAAAGGCGGTTCATGCTGGAAAAGCCTCCAATGTGGCTGAATTACAACAATTCTGCAAAGATGAGTGGAACAAAATTCCTCCACAGCGCTGTAGAAGACTCACTGCCAGTTATCACAAACGCTTGATGCAGTTGTTGCTGCTAAGGTGGAACAACCAGTTATTAGGTTTAGGGGAAGATCACTTTTTCACACAAGACCATGGAGGTTTGGATTTTCCCCCCTTACTGATAAAAACCTTCATTTAAAAACTGCATTTTGTGTTTACTTGTGTTATCTTTGTCTGATATTTGAATTTGTTTGATGGTCTGAAACATTTAAGTGTGACTAACATGCAAAAAAGTAAGAAATCAGGAATTAGGAAACACTTTTTCACACAGCTGTAGAATCTTGAAATCACTCCTGAACGGACCGGAAGTCGGTGAGGGATTGTTCCTGGAAAACGAACTTTCCCTGAAGGAAATGACCGACAGCGTCTCTAGAAGGGTTCAGACTGGGAGGGAAAATAAAGCTGCTCAGACCAAACATTCTCTCCAAGCTCCTCAGGA
Source organism: Atherinomorus stipes (assembly GCA_023101725.1). Lineage (NCBI taxonomy): Eukaryota > Metazoa > Chordata > Actinopteri > Atheriniformes > Atherinidae > Atherinomorus > Atherinomorus stipes. The sequence continues at coordinate 40,175 of JALJCO010006860.1, forward strand.
TCGGCCAGACTGGCTTTTAGATCCGTGTTTGAACATGTTTTAGTAAATCTTTGCGCCTGTTTCTCTGCAAATACAGAAGGAAATGATGGTTTACTGTATTTCAGTGGGTGATTGGTAATATTTGTGTGTGTGTGTGTCAGTCAGTGTGTGGTTGGACCAGCTGGCTGTCTTATGGTCAGATTGTCTACATGCTGGGTCTGCTACTGGGATCTCTGGTAGGAGGAGCCATATCAGACCGGTAAAACACACACACACACACATTTCAGTCTTACCTGAAACAGGTGAGGCCACAGATACGTGATCTATGCTTTCTGTGCAGGTACGGGAAGCGTCCAGTGCTACTGGTGTGTGTGTGCATGCATGCCGTGTGCGGCCTTGTGCCCGCTGTCCTTCCTCAGCCACTCCTCTTCCTCGCCATCCGTTGCCTGACAGCATTTTCCTGCTGCTGCATCAGCATCTGTGCCTTCAGTCTGGGTAATACAACCACCCAACCAGCCAGCTCAACATACAGCGAACACATGTCCAACGAGGGCTGCACAATATACTGAAAATTTGCCTTCATCGCGATAGTGGCCCATACCATGTACACATCGCAAAGATGGTCTAAGATTTGCATGACGAGCAACAGGTCTGCATCACCACGACAATGGAGCCAACATTGTGAAAGCCCCGACCTCAACAACTGGGTCAGACTCCAGAGTTTCAGCCACAGGCGGCATCTCGCCATCAAGAAGTCTTTCTAGCTCCTTCCACACCTGGGCTGGAAAGAAGCAATAGTGCTGATTTTATCCTTTATAATGTTTGCATTCAGACAAACGTTCCAGTCTTTTACCTCGGACATGTACCGGCTGGTCTCCAGGTCATCAGAGCAGAAATCTTGCGGCTCATTGTTTATGCTGAACGCACAAGAAAATGTTCCGGACAGAATTGAAGGGAGAGAGTGGCTATGTTGGCTTATCTACAACATTTCCTGATGTCTGAACGTGACCGGGTCGCAATAAGTCCACGAGGAAGCGGCATGTTTGAAAAGACAACTCCGGTTACAGAGTGGATGAACTTTACTGCACATGTACCGCAACACAAGTCTGAAAGCAGCTAATGAGTGGATTACTTGAATAAATCAATTATTTTTTTCTACTTTTGAAAAGGGAGAGTAAAAATAGAGAAGCAGAAAGAGGAAGGGTTGCAGTGGAAAAGCACGTGGAAGACATTTTTAAAGTGACAGTGAAGCTTAGGATGAAAAAAGATGCATTAACAAGTATTTTATTTATTGTGAAATATATCATCATCGTGAGTCTCAACACTGTTATCGCCTATCACAAGTTCTTTCCATGATCCTGCAGCCCAATGTTCAACCTTTGGTTAGTTATTTCATCGGTTTGTCTACCACAGCCTGCGATTGCATGACCACCACATCCTGCTATCTGTGCACTTTGAAACGGACGTTCAGAAGGTTGGACATGTCCTATTAAGTGTTCTTAGTAAGAACAAAGAAACTTTCCTTCATCTGTCAGTGGTGCTCCCCACAGCTTCATGCTGGGGCTCCTTCTCTTTGCAGCATACACCAGTTCCTTGGGCTTGGTTTGCTGTATGACTTCATGTGTCCTTGTCAGTGATGCTCCTCTGTACCTCCTTTCATTGGCTGATTAGCAGTTCTTCTTCTCTGTCTGGTCTGACTCACCCAAGTCCTGGCACGGGCCATCATTGTCTCTTTCCTCAACTTCTAGCAGGTCACAGATGGTCCATATTCCAGCAGTTTTCTGGTATCCTATCAACCAGTAACAACACAGGTAACGAATGGGAACTTTCAGGTCCACTATTTTTTTCCTCTTGGGAATGTTGTCTAGTACTGCCATCTATGAGAACCATGAGAAGACAATTTGGATGGTTCTCATTTATGGATCCATGATGGTGGAACAAGTTATCAAACTCTATCAGCTTTGAAAAATGTTGCTTGTCATGATAAAACAAATGAAATTGTCAGGTAGTTTGCAGGGGAGCCCTTGTTAGTGAAAAAACACAAGTATCACCAGCAGAAACAAGAGTGTACCCAAAATAGATCCTTGCTGTACACCACAGGTCTGAGGGGCTGGAAAGAGCAACCAGAAGGTTCAGTGCAAAGCAATCTTTGAGATTCCGCACTGCTGATAGTAAGATAAATACATCATGGTTAACAGTACTGAAGGCAACTGTAAGATCCAGCAACACAATGACAGAGGGGTCAGCAGATCATCAAAAACATTCAGATTCATAATGTGATGTTATTTAAAACCATTTTTTTTTAAAACGGCCATTTTTCACACAGTCGACACACGTGTTACTGCCCGAGCCATGCTGAGCAGGTCATGTGCTCTTTAAGCAGGACCCCCTGACCTCTGACCTGCTTTTATATTTGCATGGCAGCCGTGGAGTGGACCCTCCCCGCCGCTCGGCTCTGGCCGCCCGCCTTCCTCCCGTTCTGCTTCAGTCTGGGAACGATGGGCAGTGCTCCTCTGGCCTGGTTCAGCTCCTCCTGGACACACCTGCATCTGTCGCTGGCCCTCCCCCAGCTCGTGTGTCTGCCGCTCTACCTGTAGGCCCACACACACCTGATCACTTCCATCATACCTTTGCTTGGATGTTTAAACGTCCGTGTTTGACAGTGACTTTGTTGTTTCCCTTTTCTCAAGCTCAATCCCAGAGTCCCCTCGCTGGTTGCTGTTACAAAGGAAGTTGGATGTTCTGGAGCATTACCGTGGCAACAGTCATGCAGATAAACAGTATCTGGAACTGGTAATCAAAAAAAGCAAAACACATATTTCAAATAAAGCAAGTTAACTGCAAACCAGGTCTTTAATGATCCACCAATCAGCCGTGAGCCTGAGGGTGGGTGAATGAGTTAACGTGTTTGTATTCAGCTGCTGGACTCAGCCTGGTCCGACTTGCAGAAAGACAGCGAGGCTCAGATGGAAACACTTGGAGGCCACACACTCAGCGGTTTCACCCACCTGAAGCACCCAACCATACTGCTGCGCCTGTTCATCATGAGCTACCTGAGGTACTGCACATGCTCGGTGGCCGTTGCATCCATCTGTGTGTCTGTCTAGCTGCTTTCAACCTTGTTAATTAAAAACTCTGGAATGCGCTGCTAGGTAGCTGCAGTCTGTAACAGCTCTCCGTTAGCTTTTGTGGTTTTTTTTTTCAAATATAGTTGTCTTTTTTATTGACATTACTTGTCAGATTAGGTTTTTCTTGGAGGATTTTTTATGCTGGTTTGAAAGGCTGTGCAATTCAGGAGATTTTTCCTCATATATTTGGCTTTTTTCACTACTTGTTATGATGTGTATCCATAGCAACGGAAAAATTGTTTACCACCGGGATCAACTGTTAAAACTCTCCCAAATCAAGATTATTAGCGAAATAACACGTCAAATCCCAGTGGAGTTAAGGAGAAAGACAAGAGGATGTAGGGCAGGGGTAAGGCAGAGAGAAAAACGGTGGAGATTTAAACCATTTCTTCCAACTGTTCTGATGGGTAATGTGAGATCGCTAGCTAACAAGATGGACGAGCTTGAAGTGCTAACAAGGTCTCAGAAAGAGTACAGAGAATGCAGTATCATGTGTTTCACCGAGACATGGCTGCATGAACACATCCCGGACTGTAATGCGTCTGTACACGGCTTCAAGACGGTCCGTGCAGACCGAAATAAACAGCTCAGCGGGAAGCGGAAGGGAGGCGGAATTGCAGTGCTGGTCAATCAGCGTTGGTGCCATCCAGGACACGTCACTGTCAAGGAGAAGATCTGCACAAGAGACATTGAACTGTTAGCTGTGAGTTTCCGTCCATATTATTTACCCAGAGAGTTTGCCTGTGTTATTCTGGTAGCGGTTTATATAATACCAGGTACCGCACCAGAGACAGCCTGTGATGTCATCAGCTCCGTCATGGCTAAACTACAAACACAGCATCCAAACTCTTTCATAGCGATCTCTGGAGACTTCAACAACGTCTCCATCTCGGCTACGTCACCAACTTTCCAGCAGTTTGTCAGCTGCTCCACCAGAGAAAATAAGATGTTGGACTTATTTTATGCAAATACTAAGAATGCATACAGCTCCTCTGCCCTGCCTCCTTTAGGAAGATCAGATCATAATCTAGTTCTTCTCACCTCCACCTACAAGCCCATCGTTCAGCAGCAACCAGTCATTAGGAGGACAATTAGAACCTGGTCTACTGAGGCTGAAGATGCTCTGAGAGGGTGCTTTGAGGCCACAGACTGGAATGTCCTCTGTGAACCTCATGGAGATGACATCAACACCATGACTGAGTGTGTGACAGATTACATAAACTTCTGTGTGGACAACATCGTTCCAACAAGAACAGTGAGGTGCTTCCCCAATAACAAACCCTGGATCACCAGAGACCTGAAAAAGCTGCTGAACATCAAAAAGAAAGTTTTCAGGGATGGAGACAGGGAGTTACTGAAGACCACACAAAAACAACTGAAAACACAGACAAAGAAGTGAAGGAGGACGACAGGAAGAAGTTGGAGAGCAGCTCCAGCAGAACGTGAGGGATGTGTGGTCAGGAATGAAGAAGATCACTGGCTTCAAGTTAAAGGGGGACCAGACTGACGGAGGTCTGGACAGAGCTAACGAACTGAACATGTTCTTCAATAGGTTCAGTCCCCCCCTGCCGACAACCCAACACACCACACACCCTCCATGAGCCCACAGCTTTCCTGTCCCACCTCCACTCTGTCACCCGGCACCTCAGTCATGGACCTGAACACAGCCTCATCTCCCTCCACATCAGGACATCCTGAGACCTCCTCTCCCTCCACATCAGGATATCCTGAGACCTCCTCTGTCTCCACATCAGGACATCCTGAGACCTCCTCTGTCTCCACATCAGGACATCCTGAGACCTCCTCTGTCTCCACCTCCAGCCTGACTGTCTCCTGTGACCAGGTCAAGGAACAACTAGAGAAACTGAACCGGAACAAGGCTGCAGGTCCAGATGGTGTCAGTCCCAGAGTTCTCCAGGCCTGCTCAGAACAACTATGTCCGGTTCTCCAGCACCTTTTTAACACCAGCCTGAGACAGAACAGAGTTCCCGTGCTGTGGAAAACATCCTGTCTTGTTCCAGTCCCTAAAAACCTCAACCAGCTGAACCAAATGACTACAGAGCAGTTGCTCTGACATCTCACATCATGAAAGTCCTGGAGAGACTCTTACTGGCTCACCTCAACAAGCAAGTCAACACCTTTCAGGACCCATTACAGTTCGCATATGGTAATGGGCTTGGGGTTGAAGACGCCATCATCTTCTTGCTTCAGAGAGCCCACTCTCATCTGGACCAGTCAGGCAGCACTTTGAGGGTCATGTTCTTTGATTTTTCAAGTGCCTTTAATACTATTCAGCTGCTTTGCTATGTGAGAAGCTCCATAACTTCCAGGTGGATCCTCCACAAACACCTGGATTTATGACTACCTAACAAACAGACCACAGTTTGTGAGACTGAAAGGTTGTGTGTCTGAGATGGTGATCAGCAGCACTGGAGCACCACAAGGAACTGTACTCTCACCATTCCTCTTTACACTGTACACCTCAGACTTCCAGTACAACTCTGATCCTGACATCTGCAGAAATACTCTGATGACTCTGCTGTTGTGGGGTGTATCAGTGATGGACAAGAAGCAGAGTACAGGGAACTGGTCAGTCAGTTTGTGAAATGGTAGCAATCAGCTCATCTTAAATACCAGCAACACTAAAGAGATGATTGTTGACTTCAGGAGGAGCAAGTTTAAGCAGCATAGTCCTGTCTACATCCTGGAAGAGGAGGTGGAGGTGGTGGAGAACTATAAATACCTGGAGTTCAGCTGGACAACAGACTCTACTGGAAATGCAACACTGACTACATCTACAAGAAAGGTCAGAGCAGACTCTACTTCTTAAGGAAGCTGAGATCATTCAACGTCTGCACCAAGATGTTGCAGATCTTCTACAAGTCTGTTGTGGAAAGTGCAATCAGCTTTGCAGCATCTGCTGGGGAAGCAGCATCAGAACCAGAGACTTGAAGAAACTAAACAAGCTGATCAAGAAAGCTGGTTCTGTGCTGGGGAGAACTCTGGAGCCGCTGGAGTTGATCATTAAGAAAAGAATGCTGCACAAGCTGATGAACCTCTCCACAACACGGTGAAGAATCAACAGAGTGTGTTCAGTGGGAGGCTGCGTGTAGCCAGTGACCTGACCCCCCGGACCTCCTGGCCCACCTCCATCAGGGGAACATGGTGACCTGGAGCAGTGTCTGGTACGGCTCTGGTTCTGTGGAGGTGACAAAGACAGGTGATCAGTCATCGTTGTAGAAGAAACGTGCTGGAAAAGGATGGCCCTGTTTTCCAGTGGTGGTTGTCACGGTGCTGGCACCAGTCGGGTGATGTGCGCTGGCCGGGGGTCTGCTCTCGAGATATGAGGATGAGCTGCTAAATGGTCCCCTGCCAGCATCACAACGGCCTCTAGATCTTTCGGACGGCGAGACCGCTCCCACTCCAGAGCCCCTCCAGGAGCTGCTCCACCATGATCTGTCCCTGCAACACTGCCTCTCCATCCATCCCTTCTGGACGTAACCATTTGGTCGCTGTGTCCCACAAGCACTGGGCATACACAAACAGGTGGTCCGTGGGCCCCAGGCTGTCGCTTCGGAACCAGTGACAGTTTTCTGAGTGGGTCCCATCCAGGACTGGCCCTCTGCAGCTGTGAAGAGCTGGAGTGGGCCACCGGCTGCACCTCAACCTCCCCGGTCATCAGCAGCAGCAAACGCAATGCTCACTCATCACCTGGCCAGCAATGTGCCTTAGATGTGACTTCCAATATCCCCAGGTACACCTGGTCTAGGTTCAGGTCTCGGATTCAGGGGGATCAGATTGCGAAAGAGTGGTTCAGGTCTAGGGTTCATGGGGTTCAGATTGTAATAGAGTGGTTCAGGTCTAGGTTTCATGGGGCTCATATTGTAAAAGAGTGGTTCAGGTCTAGGTTTCATGGGGTTCAGATTGTGAAAGAGTGATTCAGGTCTAGGTTTCATGGGGCTCAGATTGTAAAACAGTGGTTCAGGTCTAGGTTTCATGGGGCTCAGATTGTAATAGAGTGGTTCAGGTCTAGGTTTCATGGGGCTCATATTGTAAAAGAGTGGTTCAGGTCTAGGATTCATGGGGCTCAGATTGTGAAGAGTGGTTCAGGTCTAGGATTCATGGGGCTCAGATTGTGAAGAGTGGTTCAGGTCTAGGATTCATGGAGCTCAGATTGTGAAGAGTGGTTCAGGTCTAGGTTTCATGGGGCTCAAATTGTGAAGAGTGGTTCAGGTCTAGGATTCATGGGGCTCAGATTGTGAAGAGTGGTTCAGGTCTAGGTTTCATGGGGCTCAGATTGTGAAGAGTGGTTCAGGTCTAGGTTTCATGGGGCTCAGATTGTGAAGAGTGGTTCAGGTCTAGGTTTCATGGGGCTCAGATTGTGAAGAGTGGTTTCAGGTCTGGGTTTCATGGGGCTCAGGTTGTGAAGAGTGGTTCAGGTCTAGGTTTCATGGGGCTCAGATTGTAGAGAGTGGTTCAGGTCCAGGTTTCACAGGGTTCGGATTGTGAAGAGTGGTTCAGGTCTAGGTTTCATGGGGCTCAGATTGTGAAGAGTGGTTCAGGTCTAGGTTTCTTGGGGCTCAGATTGTGAAGAGTGGTTCAGGTCTAGGTTTCATGGGGCTCAGATTGTGAAGAGTGGTTCAGGTCTAGGATTCATGGGGCTCAGATTGTGAAGAGTGGTTCAGGTCTAGGTTTCATGGGGTTCAGATTGTGAAAGAGTGGTTCAGGTCTAGGTTTCATGGGGCTCAGATTGTGAAGAGTGGTTCAGGTCTAGGTTTCATGGGGCTCAGATTGTAAAAAGTGGTTTGGGTCTGGGATTCATGGGGCTCAGATCGTAAAAGAGTGGTTCAGGTCTAGGTTTTATGGGGTTCAGATTGTGAAAGAGTGGTTCAGGTCTAGGTTTCATGGGGCTCAGATTGTAATAGAGTGGTTCAGTTCTAGGTTTCATGAGGCTCAGATTGTGAAGAGTGGTTCAGGTCTAGGTTTCATGGGGCTCAGATTGTGAAGAGTGGTTCAGGTCTAGGTTTCATGGGGCTCAGATTGTGAAGAGTGGTTCAGGTCTAGGATTCATGGGGCTCAGATTGTGAAGAGTGGTTCAGGTCTAGGTTTCATGGGGCTCAGATTGTGAAGAGTGTTTCAGGTCTAGGTTTCATGGGGCTCAGATTGTGAAGAGTGGTTCAGGTCTAGGTTTCATGGGGCTCAGATTGTGAAGAGTGGTTCAGGTCTGGGTTTCATGGGGCTCAGATTGTGAAGAGTGGTTCAGGTCTAGGTTTCATGGGGTTCAGATTGTAAAAGAGTGGTTCAGGTCTAGGCTTCATGGGGCTCAGATTGTAATATAGTGGTTCAGGTCTAGGTTTCATGGGGTTCAGATTGTGAAAGAGTGATTCAGGTCTAGGTTTCATAGGGCTCAGATTGTGAAGAGTGGCTCAGGTCTAGGATTCATGGGGCTCAGATTGTGAAGAGTGGTTCAGGTCTAGGTTTCATGGAGCTCAGATTGTGAAGAGTGGTTCAGGTCTAGGTTTCATGGGGCTCAGATTGTGAAGAGTGGTTCAGGTCTAGGATTCATGGGGCTCAGATTGTGAAGAGTGGTTCAGGTCTAGGTTTCATGGGGCTCAGATTGTGAAGAGTGTTTCAGGTCTAGGTTTCATGGGGCTCAGATTGTGAAGAGTGGTTCAGGTCTAGGTTTCATGGGGCTCAGATTGTGAAGAGTGGTTCAGGTCTGGGTTTCATGGGGCTCAGATTGTGAAGAGTGGTTTACGTCTAGGTTTCATGAGGCTCAGATTGTGAAGAGTGGTTCAGGTCTAGGTTTCATGGGGCTCAGATTGTGAAGAGTGGTTCAGGTCTAGGTTTCATGGGGTTCAGATTGTGAAGAGTGGTTTGGGTCTAGGATTCATGGGGCTCAGATTGTGAAGAGTGGTTCAGGTCTAGGTTTCATGAGGCTCAGATTGTGAAGAGTGGTTCAGGTCTAGGTTTCATGGGGCTCAGATTGTGAAGAGTGGTTCAGGTCTAGGTTTCATGGGGCTCAGATTGTGAAGAGTGGTTCAGGTCTAGGATTCATGGGGCTCAGATTGTGAAGAGTGGTTTAGGTTTAGGTTTCATGGGGCTCAGATTGTGAAGAGTGGTTCAGGTCTAGGATTCATGGAGCTCAGATTGTGAAGAGTGGTTCAGGTCTAGGTTTCATGGGGCTCAGATTGTGAAGAGTGGTTCAGGTCTAGGATTCATGGGGCTCAGATTGTGAAGAGTGGTTCAGGTCTAGGATTCATGGGGCTCAGATTGTGAAGAGTGGTTCAGGTCTAGGATTCATGGGGCTCAGATTGTGAAGAGTGGTTCAGGTCTAAGTTTCATGGGGCTCAGATTGTGAAGAGTGGTTTAGGTCTAGGATTCATGGGGCTCAGATTGTGAAGAGTGGTTCAGATCTAGGTTTCATGGGGTTCAGATTGTGAAGAGTGGTTCAGGTCTAGGATTCATGGGGCTCAGATTGTGAAAGAGTGGTTCAGGTCTAGGTTTCATGGGGCTCAGATTGTGAAGAGTGGTTCAGGTCTAGGATTCATGGGGCTCAGATTGTGAAGAGTGGTTCAGGTCTAGGTTTCATGGGGCTCAGATTGTGAAGAGTGTTTCAGGTCTAGGTTTCATGGGGCTCAGATTGTGAAGAGTGGTTCAGGTCTAGGTTTCATGGGGCTCAGATTGTGAAGAGTGGTTCAGGTCTGGGTTTCATGGGGCTCAGATTGTGAAGAGTGGTTTACGTCTAGGTTTCATGAGGCTCAGATTGTGAAGAGTGGTTCAGGTCTAGGTTTCATGGGGCTCAGATTGTGAAGAGTGGTTCAGGTCTAGGTTTCATGGGGTTCAGATTGTGAAGAGTGGTTTGGGTCTAGGATTCATGGGGCTCAGATTGTGAAGAGTGGTTCAGGTCTAGGTTTCATGAGGCTCAGATTGTGAAGAGTGGTTCAGGTCTAGGTTTCATGGGGCTCAGATTGTGAAGAGTGGTTCAGGTCTAGGTTTCATGGGGCTCAGATTGTGAAGAGTGGTTCAGGTCTAGGATTCATGGGGCTCAGATTGTGAAGAGTGGTTTAGGTCTAGGTTTCATGGGGCTCAGATTGTGAAGAGTGGTTCAGGTCTAGGATTCATGGGGCTCAGATTGTGAAGAGTGGTTCAGGTCTAGGTTTCATGGGGCTCAGATTGTGAAGAGTGGTTCAGGTCTAGGATTCATGGGGCTCAGATTGTGAAGAGTGGTTCAGGTCTAGGATTCATGGGGCTCAGATTGTGAAGAGTGGTTCAGGTCTAGGATTCATGGGGCTCAGATTGTGAAGAGTGGTTCAGGTCTAAGTTTCATGGGGCTCAGATTGTGAAGAGTGGTTCAGGTCTAGGTTTCATGGGGCTCAGATTGTGAAGAGTGGTTCAGGTCTAGGTTTCATGGGGCTCAGATTGTGAAGAGTGGTTCAGATCTAGGTTTCATAGGGCTCAGATTGTAAAAGAGTGGTTCAGGTCTAGGTTTCATGGGGTTCAGATTGTGAAAGAGTGATTCAGGTCTAGGTTTCATGGGGCTCAGATTGTAATAGAGTGGTTCAGGTCTAGGTTTCATGGGGCTCATATTGTAAAAGAGTGGTTCAGGTCTAGGATTCATGGGGCTCAGATTGTGAAAGAGTGATTCAGGTCTAGGATTCATGGGGCTCAGATTGTGAAAGAGTGGTTCAGGTCTAGGTTTCATGGGGCTCAGATTGTGAAGAGTGGCTCAGGTCTAGGATTCATGGGGCTCAGATTGTGAAGAGTGGTTCAGGTCTAGGATTCATGGAGCTCAGATTGTGAAGAGTGGTTCAGGTCTAGGTTTCATGGGGCTCAGATTGTGAAGAGTGGTTCAGGTCTAGGATTCATGGGGCTCAGATTGTGAAGAGTGGTTCAGGTCTAGGTTTCATGGGGCTCAGATTGTGAAGAGTGTGTCAGGTCTAGGTTTCATGGGGCTCAGATTGTGAAGAGTGGTTCAGGTCTAGGTTTCATGGGGCTCAGATTGTGAAGAGTGGTTCAGGTCTGGGTTTCATGGGGCTCAGATTGTGAAGAGTGGTTCAGGTCTAGGTTTCATGGGGCTCAGATTGTAGAGAGTGGTTCAGGTCCAGGTTTCACAGGGCTCAGATTGTGAAGAGTGGTTCAGGTCTAGGTTTCATGGGGCTCAGATTGTAAAAAGTGGTTTGGGTCTAGGATTCATGGGGCTCAGATTGTGAAGAGTGGTTTAGGTCTAGGTTTCATGGGGCTCAGATTGTAAAAAGTGGTTTGGGTCTAGGATTCATGGGGCTCAGATTGTAAAAGAGTGGTTCAGGTCTAGGTTTCATGGGGTTCAGATTGTGAAGAGTGGTTCAGGTCTAGGTTTCATGGGGCTCAGATTGTGAAGAGTGGTTTAGGTCTAGGTTTCATGGGGCTCAGATTGTGAAGAGTGGTTTAAGTCTAGGTTTCATGAGGCTCAGATTGTGAAGAGTGGTTCAGGTCTAGGTTTCATGGGGCTCAGATTGTGAAAGAGTGGTTCAGGTCTAGGTTTCATGGGGCTCAGATTGTGAAGAGTGGTTCAGGTCTAGGTTTCATGGCGCTCAGATTGTGAAGAGTGGTTCAGGTCTAGGTTTCATGGGGCTCAGATTGTGAAGAGTGGTTCAGGTCTAGGATTCATGGGGCTCAGATTGTGAAGAGTGGTTCAGGTCTAGGATTCATGGAGCTCAGATTGTGAAGAGTGGTTCAGGTCTAGGTTTCATGGGGCTCAGATTGTGAAAGAGTGGTTCAGGTCTAGGTTTCATGGGGCTCAGATTGTGAAGAGTGGTTCAGGTCTAGGATTCATGGGGCTCAGATTGTGAAGAGAGGTTCAGGTCTAGGATTCATGGGGCTCAGATTGTGAAGAGTGGTTCAGGTCTAAGTTTCATGGGGCTCAGATTGTGAAGAGTGGTTTAGGTCTAGGTTTCATGGGGCTCAGATTGTGAAGAGTGGTTTAGGTCTAGGATTCATGGGGCTCAGATTGTGAAGAGTGGTTCAGGTCTAGGTTTCATGGGGTTCAGATTGTGAAGAGTGGTTCAGGTCTAGGTTTCATGGGGCTCAGATTGTGAAGAGTGGTTCAGGTCTAGGCTTCATGGGGCTCAGATTGTGAAGAGTGGTTCAGGTCTAGGATTCATGGGGCTCAGGTTGTGAAGAGTGGTTCAGGTCTAGGTTTCATGGGGCTCAGATTGTGAAGAGTGGTTCAGGTCTAGGTTTCATGGGGCTCAGATTGTGAAGAGTGGTTCAGGTCTAGGTTTCATGGGGCTCAGATTGTGAAGAGTGGTTTCAGGTCTGGGTTTCATGGGGCTCAGGTTGTGAAGAGTGGTTCAGGTCTAGGTTTCATGGGGCTCAGATTGTAGAGAGTGGTTCAGGTCCAGGTTTCACAGGGTTCGGATTGTGAAGAGTGGTTCAGGTCTAGGTTTCATGGGGCTCAGATTGTGAAGAGTGGTTCAGGTCTAGGTTTCATGGGGCTCAGATTGTGAAGAGTGGTTTAGGTCTAGGTTTCTTGGGGCTCAGATTGTGAAGAGTGGTTCAGGTCTAGGTTTCATGGGGCTCAGATTGTGAAGAGTGGTTCAGGTCTAGGATTCATGGGGCTCAGATTGTGAAGAGTGGTTCAGGTCTAGGTTTCATGGGGTTCAGATTGTGAAAGAGTGGTTCAGTTCTAGGTTTCATGGGGCTCAGATTGTGAAGAGTGGTTCAGGTCTAGGTTTCATGGGGCTCAGATTGTAAAAAGTGGTTTGGGTCTGGGATTCATGGGGCTCAGATCGTAAAAGAGTGGTTCAGGTCTAGGTTTTATGGGGCTCAGATTGTGAAGAGTGGTTCAGGTCTAGGTTTCATGGGGCTCAGATTGTGAAGAGTGTTTCAGGTCTAGGTTTCATGGGGCTCAGATTGTGAAGAGTGGTTCAGGTCTAGGTTTCATGGGGCTCAGATTGTGAAGAGTGGTTCAGGTCTGGGTTTCATGGGGCTCAGATTGTGAAGAGTGGTTCAGGTCTAGGTTTCATGGGGTTCAGATTGTAAAAGAGTGGTTCAGGTCTAGGTTTCATGGGGCTCAGATTGTAAAATAGTGGTTCAGGTCTAGGTTTCATGGGGTTCAGATTGTGAAAGAGTGATTCAGGTCTAGGTTTCATAGGGCTCAGATTGTGAAGAGTGGCTCAGGTCTAGGATTCATGGGGCTCAGATTGTGAAGAGTGGTTCAGGTCTAGGATTCATGGAGCTCAGATTGTGAAGAGTGGTTCAGGTCTAGGTTTCATGGGGCTCAGATTGTGAAGAGTGGTTCAGGTCTAGGATTCATGGGGCTCAGATTGTGAAGAGTGGTTCAGGTCTAGGTTTCATGGGGCTCAGATTGTGAAGAGTGTTTCAGGTCTAGGTTTCATGGGGCTCAGATTGTGAAGAGTGGTTCAGGTCTAGGTTTCATGGGGCTCAGATTGTGAAGAGTGGTTCAGGTCTGGGTTTCATGGGGCTCAGATTGTGAAGAGTGGTTTACGTCTAGGTTTCATGAGGCTCAGATTGTGAAGAGTGGTTCAGGTCTAGGTTTCATGGGGCTTAGATTGTGAAGAGTGGTTCAGGTCTAGGTTTCATGGGGTTCAGATTGTGAAGAGTGGTTCAGGTCTAGGTTTCATGGGGCTCAGATTGTGAAAGAGTGGTTCAGGTCTAGGTTTCATGGGGCTCAGATTGTGAAGAGTGGTTTAGGTCTAGGTTTCATGGGGCTCAGATTGTGAAGAGTGGTTCAGGTCGAGGTTTCATGGGGCTCAGATTGTGAAGAGTGGTTCAGGTCTAGGTTTCATGGGGTTCAGATTGTGAAGAGTGGTTTGGGTCTAGGATTCATGGGGCTCAGATTGTGAAGAGTGGTTCAGGTCTAGGTTTCATGAGGCTCAGATTGTGAAGAGTGGTTCAGGTCTAGGTTTCATGGGGCTCAGATTGTGAAGAGTGGTTCAGGTCTAGGTTTCATGGGGCTCAGATTGTGAAGAGTGGTTCAGGTCTAGGATTCATGGGGCTCAGATTGTGAAGAGTGGTTTAGGTCTAGGTTTCATGGGGCTCAGATTGTGAAGAGTGGTTCAGGTCTAGGATTCATGGGGCTCAGATTGTGAAGAGTGGTTCAGGTCTAGGTTTCATGGGGCTCAGATTGTGAAGAGTGGTTCAGGTCTAGGATTCATGGGGCTCAGATTGTGAAGAGTGGTTCAGGTCTAGGATTCATGGGGCTCAGATTGTGAAGAGTGGTTCAGGTCTAGGATTCATGGGGCTCAGATTGTGAAGAGTGGTTCAGGTCTAAGTTTCATGGGGCTCAGATTGTGAAGAGTGGTTTAGGTCTAGGATTCATGGGGCTCAGATTGTGAAGAGTGGTTCAGGTCTAGGTTTCATAGGGCTCAGATTGTAAAAGAGTGGTTCAGGTCTAGGTTTCATGGGGTTCAGATTGTGAAAGAGTGATTCAGGTCTAGGTTTCATGGGGCTCAGATTGTAAAAGAGTGGTTCAGGTCTAGGTTTCATGGGGCTCAGATTGTAATAGAGTGGTTCAGGTCTAGGTTTCATGGGGCTCATATTGTAAAAGAGTGGTTCAGGTCTAGGATTCATGGGGCTCAGATTGTGAAAGAGTGATTCAGGTCTAGGATTCATGGGGCTCAGATTGTGAAAGAGTGGTTCAGGTCTAGGATTCATGGGGCTCAGATTGTGAAGAGTGGTTCAGGTCTGGGTTTCATGGGGCTCAGATTGTGAAGAGTGGTTCAGGTCTAGGTTTCATGGGGTTCAGATTGTAAAAGAGTGGTTCAGGTCTAGGTTTCATGGGGCTCAGATTGTAATATAGTGGTTCAGGTCTAGGTTTCATGGGGTTCAGATTGTGAAAGAGTGATTCAGGTCTAGGTTTCATAGGGCTCAGATTGTGAAGAGTGGCTCAGGTCTAGGATTCATGGGGCTCAGATTGTGAAGAGTGGTTCAGGTCTAGGATTCATGGAGCTCAGATTGTGAAGAGTGGTTCAGGTCTAGGTTTCATGGGGCTCAGATTGTGAAGAGTGGTTCAGGTCTAGGATTCATGGGGCTCAGATTGTGAAGAGTGGTTCAGGTCTAGGTTTCATGGGGCTCAGATTGTGAAGAGTGTTTCAGGTCTAGGTTTCATGGGGCTCAGATTGTGAAGAGTGGTTCAGGTCTAGGTTTCATGGGGCTCAGATTGTGAAGAGTGGTTCAGGTCTGGGTTTCATGGGGCTCAGATTGTGAAGAGTGGTTTACGTCTAGGTTTCATGAGGCTCAGATTGTGAAGAGTGGTTCAGGTCTAGGTTTCATGGGGCTTAGATTGTGAAGAGTGGTTCAGGTCTAGGTTTCATGGGGTTCAGATTGTGAAGAGTGGTTCAGGTCTAGGTTTCATGGGGCTCAGATTGTGAAAGAGTGGTTCAGGTCTAGGTTTCATGGGGCTCAGATTGTGAAGAGTGGTTTAGGTCTAGGTTTCATGGGGCTCAGATTGTGAAGAGTGGTTCAGGTCGAGGTTTCATGGGGCTCAGATTGTGAAGAGTGGTTCAGGTCTAGGTTTCATGGGGTTCAGATTGTGAAGAGTGGTTTGGGTCTAGGATTCATGGGGCTCATATTGTGAAGAGTGGTTCAGGTCTAGGTTTCATGAGGCTCAGATTGTGAAGAGTGGTTCAGGTCTAGGTTTCATGGGGCTCAGATTGTGAAGAGTGGTTCAGGTCTAGGTTTCATGGGGCTCAGATTGTGAAGAGTGGTTCAGGTCTAGGATTCATGGGGCTCAGATTGTGAAGAGTGGTTTAGGTCTAGGTTTCATGGGGCTCAGATTGTGAAGAGTGGTTCAGGTCTAGAATTCATGGGGCTCAGATTGTGAAGAGTGGTTCAGGTCTAGGTTTCATGGGGCTCAGATTGTGAAGAGTGGTTCAGGTCTAGGATTCATGGGGCTCAGATTGTGAAGAGTGGTTCAGGTCTAGGATTCATGGGGCTCAGATTGTGAAGAGTGGTTCAGGTCTAGGATTCATGGGGCTCAAATTGTGAAGAGTGGTTCAGGTCTAAGTTTCATGGGGCTCAGATTGTGAAGAGTGGTTTAGGTCTAGGATTCATGGGGCTCAGATTGTGAAGAGTGGTTCAGGTCTAGGTTTCATAGGGCTCAGATTGTAAAAGAGTGGTTCAGGTCTAGGTTTCATGGGGTTCAGATTGTGAAAGAGTGATTCAGGTCTAGGTTTCATGGGGCTCAGATTGTAAAAGAGTGGTTCAGGTCTAGGTTTCATGGGGCTCAGATTGTAATAGAGTGGTTCAGGTCTAGGTTTCATGGGGCTCATATTGTAAAAGAGTGGTTCAGGTCTAGGATTCATGGGGCTCAGATTGTGAAAGAGTGATTCAGGTCTAGGATTCATGGGGCTCAGATTGTGAAAGAGTGGTTCAGGTCTAGGATTCATGGGGCTCAGATTGTGAAGAGTGGTTCAGGTCTAGGATTCATGGAGCTCAGATTGTGAAGAGTGGTTCAGGTCTAGGTTTCATGGGGCTCAGATTGTGAAGAGTGGTTCAGGTCTAGGATTCATGGGGCTCAGATTGTGAAGAGTGGTTCAGGTCTAGGTTTCATGGGGCTCAGATTGTGAAGAGTGTGTCAGGTCTAGGTTTCATGGGGCTCAGATTGTGAAGAGTGGTTCAGGTCTGGGTTTCATGGGGCTCAGATTGTGAAGAGTAGTTCAGGTCTAGGTTTCATGGGGCTCAGATTGTAGAGAGTGGTTCAGGTCCAGGTTTCACAGGGCTCAGATTGTGAAGAGTGGTTCAGGTCTAGGTTTCATTGGGCTCAGATTGTAAAAAGTGGTTTGGGTCTAGGATTCATGGGGCTCAGATTGTAGAGAGTGGTTCAGGTCTAGGTTTCATGGGGCTCAGATTGTAGAGAGTGGTTCAGGTCCAGGTTTCACAGGGCTCAGATTGTAGAGAGTGGTTCAGGTCTAGGTTTCATGGGGCTCAGATTGTAGAGAGTGGTTCAGGTCTAGGTTTCATGGGGCTCAGATTGTGAAGAGTGGTTCAGGTCTAGGTTTCATGGGGCTCAGATTGTAGAGAGTGGTTCAGGTCCAGGTTTCACAGGGCTCAGATTGTGAAGAGTGGTTCAGGTCTAGGTTTCATGGGGCTCAGATTGTAAAAAGTGGTTTGGGTCTAGGATTCATGGGGCTCAGATTGTGAAGAGTGGTTTAGGTCTAGGTTTCATGGGGCTCAGATTGTAAAAAGTGGTTTGGGTCTAGGATTCATGGGGCTCAGATTGTAAAAGAGTGGTTCAGGTCTAGGTTTCATGGGGTTCAGATTGTGAAGAGTGGTTCAGGTCTAGGTTTCATGGGGCTCAGATTGTGAAGAGTGGTTTAGGTCTAGGTTTCATGGGGCTCAGATTGTGAAGAGTGGTTTAAGTCTAGGTTTCATGAGGCTCAGATTGTGAAGAGTGGTTCAGGTCTAGGTTTCATGGGGCTCAGATTGTGAAGAGTGGTTCAGGTCTAGGTTTCATGGGGCTCAGATTGTGAAAGAGTGGTTCAGGTCTAGGTTTCATGGGGCTCAGATTGTGAAGAGTGGTTCAGGTCTAGGTTTCATGGCGCTCAGATTGTGAAGAGTGGTTCAGGTCTAGGTTTCATGGGGCTCAGATTGTGAAGAGTGGTTCAGGTCTAGGATTCATGGGGCTCAGATTGTGAAGAGTGGTTCAGGTCTAGGTTTCATGGGGTTCAGATTGTGAAGAGTGGTTTGGGTCTAGGATTCATGGGGCTCAGATTGTGAAGAGTGGTTCAGGTCTAGGTTTCATGAGGCTCAGATTGTGAAGAGTGGTTCAGGTCTAGGTTTCATGGGGCTCAGATTGTGAAGAGTGGTTCAGGTCTAGGTTTCATGGGGCTCAGATTGTGAAGAGTGGTTCAGGTCTAGGATTCATGGGGCTCAGATTGTGAAGAGTGGTTTAGGTCTAGGTTTCATGGGGCTCAGATTGTGAAGAGTGGTTCAGGTCTAGGATTCATGGGGCTCAGATTGTGAAGAGTGGTTCAGGTCTAGGTTTCATGGGGCTCAGATTGTGAAGAGTGGTTCAGGTCTAGGATTCATGGGGCTCAGATTGTGAAGAGTGGTTCAGGTCTAGGATTCATGGGGTTCAGATTGTGAAAGAGTGATTCAGGTCTAGGTTTCATGGGGCTCAGATTGTAAAAGAGTGGTTCAGGTCTAGGTTTCATGGGGCTCAGATTGTAATAGAGTGGTTCAGGTCTAGGTTTCATGGGGCTCATATTGTAAAAGAGTGGTTCAGGTCTAGGATTCATGGGGCTCAGATTGTGAAAGAGTGATTCAGGTCTAGGATTCATGGGGCTCAGATTGTGAAAGAGTGGTTCAGGTCTAGGATTCATGGGGCTCAGATTGTGAAGAGTGGTTCAGGTCTAGGATTCATGGAGCTCAGATTGTGAAGAGTGGTTCAGGTCTAGGTTTCATGGGGCTCAGATTGTGAAGAGTGGTTCAGGTCTAGGATTCATGGGGCTCAGATTGTGAAGAGTGGTTCAGGTCTAGGTTTCATGGGGCTCAGATTGTGAAGAGTGTGTCAGGTCTAGGTTTCATGGGGCTCAGATTGTGAAGAGTGGTTCAGGTCTGGGTTTCATGGGGCTCAGATTGTGAAGAGTAGTTCAGGTCTAGGTTTCATGGGGCTCAGATTGTAGAGAGTGGTTCAGGTCCAGGTTTCACAGGGCTCAGATTGTGAAGAGTGGTTCAGGTCTAGGTTTCATTGGGCTCAGATTGTAAAAAGTGGTTTGGGTCTAGGATTCATGGGGCTCAGATTGTAGAGAGTGGTTCAGGTCTAGGTTTCATGGGGCTCAGATTGTAGAGAGTGGTTCAGGTCCAGGTTTCACAGGGCTCAGATTGTAGAGAGTGGTTCAGGTCTAGGTTTCATGGGGCTCAGATTGTAGAGAGTGGTTCAGGTCTAGGTTTCATGGGGCTCAGATTGTGAAGAGTGGTTCAGGTCTAGGTTTCATGGGGCTCAGATTGTAGAGAGTGGTTCAGGTCCAGGTTTCACAGGGCTCAGATTGTGAAGAGTGGTTCAGGTCTAGGTTTCATGGGGCTCAGATTGTAAAAAGTGGTTTGGGTCTAGGATTCATGGGGCTCAGATTGTGAAGAGTGGTTCAGGTCTAGGTTTCATGGGGCTCAGATTGTAAAAAGTGGTTTGGGTCTAGGATTCATGGGGCTCAGATTGTGAAGAGTGGTTTAGGTCTAGGTTTCATGGGGCTCAGATTGTAAAAAGTGGTTTGGGTCTAGGATTCATGGGGCTCAGATTGTAAAAGAGTGGTTCAGGTCTAGGTTTCATGGGGTTCAGATTGTGAAGAGTGGTTCAGGTCTAGGTTTCATGGGGCTCAGATTGTGAAGAGTGGTTTAGGTCTAGGTTTCATGGGGCTCAGATTGTGAAGAGTGGTTTAAGTCTAGGTTTCATGAGGCTCAGATTGTGAAGAGTGGTTCAGGTCTAGGTTTCATGGGGCTCAGATTGTGAAGAGTGGTTCAGGTCTAGGTTTCATGGGGCTCAGATTGTGAAAGAGTGGTTCAGGTCTAGGTTTCATGGGGCTCAGATTGTGAAGAGTGGTTCAGGTCTAGGTTTCATGGCGCTCAGATTGTGAAGAGTGGTTCAGGTCTAGGTTTCATGGGGCTCAGATTGTGAAGAGTGGTTCAGGTCTAGGATTCATGGGGCTCAGATTGTGAAGAGTGGTTCAGGTCTAGGTTTCATGGGGTTCAGATTGTGAAGAGTGGTTTGGGTCTAGGATTCATGGGGCTCAGATTGTGAAGAGTGGTTCAGGTCTAGGTTTCATGAGGCTCAGATTGTGAAGAGTGGTTCAGGTCTAGGTTTCATGGGGCTCAGATTGTGAAGAGTGGTTCAGGTCTAGGTTTCATGGGGCTCAGATTGTGAAGAGTGGTTCAGGTCTAGGATTCATGGGGCTCAGATTGTGAAGAGTGGTTTAGGTCTAGGTTTCATGGGGCTCAGATTGTGAAGAGTGGTTCAGGTCTAGGATTCATGGGGCTCAGATTGTGAAGAGTGGTTCAGGTCTAGGTTTCATGGGGCTCAGATTGTGAAGAGTGGTTCAGGTCTAGGATTCATGGGGCTCAGATTGTGAAGAGTGGTTCAGGTCTAGGATTCATGGGGTTCAGATTGTGAAAGAGTGATTCAGGTCTAGGTTTCATGGGGCTCAGATTGTAAAAGAGTGGTTCAGGTCTAGGTTTCATGGGGCTCAGATTGTAATAGAGTGGTTCAGGTCTAGGTTTCATGGGGCTCATATTGTAAAAGAGTGGTTCAGGTCTAGGATTCATGGGGCTCAGATTGTGAAAGAGTGATTCAGGTCTAGGATTCATGGGGCTCAGATTGTGAAAGAGTGGTTCAGGTCTAGGATTCATGGGGCTCAGATTGTGAAGAGTGGTTCAGGTCTAGGATTCATGGAGCTCAGATTGTGAAGAGTGGTTCAGGTCTAGGTTTCATGGGGCTCAGATTGTGAAGAGTGGTTCAGGTCTAGGATTCATGGGGCTCAGATTGTGAAGAGTGGTTCAGGTCTAGGTTTCATGGGGCTCAGATTGTGAAGAGTGTGTCAGGTCTAGGTTTCATGGGGCTCAGATTGTGAAGAGTGGTTCAGGTCTGGGTTTCATGGGGCTCAGATTGTGAAGAGTGGTTCAGGTCTAGGTTTCATGGGGCTCAGATTGTAGAGAGTGGTTCAGGTCCAGGTTTCACAGGGCTCAGATTGTGAAGAGTGGTTCAGGTCTAGGTTTCATTGGGCTCAGATTGTAAAAAGTGGTTTGGGTCTAGGATTCATGGGGCTCAGATTGTAGAGAGTGGTTCAGGTCTAGGTTTCATGGGGCTCAGATTGTAGAGAGTGGTTCAGGTCCAGGTTTCACAGGGCTCAGATTGTAGAGAGTGGTTCAGGTCTAGGTTTCATGGGGCTCAGATTGTAGAGAGTGGTTCAGGTCTAGGTTTCATGGGGCTCAGATTGTGAAGAGTGGTTCAGGTCTAGGTTTCATGGGGCTCAGATTGTAGAGAGTGGTTCAGGTCCAGGTTTCACAGGGCTCAGATTGTGAAGAGTGGTTCAGGTCTAGGTTTCATGGGGCTCAGATTGTAAAAAGTGGTTTGGGTCTAGGATTCATGGGGCTCAGATTGTGAAGAGTGGTTTAGGTCTAGGTTTCATGGGGCTCAGATTGTAAAAAGTGGTTTGGGTCTAGGATTCATGGGGCTCAGATTGTAAAAGAGTGGTTCAGGTCTAGGTTTCATGGGGTTCAGATTGTGAAGAGTGGTTCAGGTCTAGGTTTCATGGGGCTCAGATTGTGAAGAGTGGTTTAGGTCTAGGTTTCATGGGGCTCAGATTGTGAAGAGTGGTTTAAGTCTAGGTTTCATGAGGCTCAGATTGTGAAGAGTGGTTCAGGTCTAGGTTTCATGGGGCTCAGATTGTGAAGAGTGGTTCAGGTCTAGGTTTCATGGGGCTCAGATTGTGAAAGAGTGGTTCAGGTCTAGGTTTCATGGGGCTCAGATTGTGAAGAGTGGTTCAGGTCTAGGTTTCATGGCGCTCAGATTGTGAAGAGTGGTTCAGGTCTAGGTTTCATGGGGCTCAGATTGTGAAGAGTGGTTCAGGTCTAGGATTCATGGGGCTCAGATTGTGAAGAGTGGTTCAGGTCTAGGTTTCATGGGGTTCAGATTGTGAAGAGTGGTTTGGGTCTAGGATTCATGGGGCTCAGATTGTGAAGAGTGGTTCAGGTCTAGGTTTCATGAGGCTCAGATTGTGAAGAGTGGTTCAGGTCTAGGTTTCATGGGGCTCAGATTGTGAAGAGTGGTTCAGGTCTAGGTTTCATGGGGCTCAGATTGTGAAGAGTGGTTCAGGTCTAGGATTCATGGGGCTCAGATTGTGAAGAGTGGTTTAGGTCTAGGTTTCATGGGGCTCAGATTGTGAAGAGTGGTTCAGGTCTAGGATTCATGGGGCTCAGATTGTGAAGAGTGGTTCAGGTCTAGGTTTCATGGGGCTCAGATTGTGAAGAGTGGTTCAGGTCTAGGATTCATGGGGCTCAGATTGTGAAGAGTGGTTCAGGTCTAGGATTCATGGGGCTCAGATTGTGAAGAGTGGTTCAGGTCTAGGATTCATGGGGCTCAGATTGTGAAGAGTGGTTCAGGTCTAAGTTTCATGGGGCTCAGATTGTGAAGAGTGGTTTAGGTCTAGGATTCATGGGGCTCAGATTGTGAAGAGTGGTTCAGGTCTAGGTTTCATAGGGCTCAGATTGTAAAAGAGTGGTTCAGGTCTAGGTTTCATGGGGTTCAGATTGTGAAAGAGTGATTCAGGTCTAGGTTTCATGGGGCTCAGATTGTAAAAGAGTGGTTCAGGTCTAGGTTTCATGGGGCTCAGATTGTAATAGAGTGGTTCAGGTCTAGGTTTCATGGGGCTCATATTGTAAAAGAGTGGTTCAGGTCTAGGATTCATGGGGCTCAGATTGTGAAAGAGTGATTCAGGTCTAGGATTCATGGGGCTCAGATTGTGAAAGAGTGGTTCAGGTCTAGGATTCATGGGGCTCAGATTGTGAAGAGTGGTTCAGGTCTAGGATTCATGGAGCTCAGATTGTGAAGAGTGGTTCAGGTCTAGGTTTCATGGGGCTCAGATTGTGAAGAGTGGTTCAGGTCTAGGATTCATGGGGCTCAGATTGTGAAGAGTGGTTCAGGTCTAGGTTTCATGGGGCTCAGATTGTGAAGAGTGTGTCAGGTCTAGGTTTCATGGGGCTCAGATTGTGAAGAGTGGTTCAGGTCTGGGTTTCATGGGGCTCAGATTGTGAAGAGTAGTTCAGGTCTAGGTTTCATGGGGCTCAGATTGTAGAGAGTGGTTCAGGTCCAGGTTTCACAGGGCTCAGATTGTGAAGAGTGGTTCAGGTCTAGGTTTCATTGGGCTCAGATTGTAAAAAGTGGTTTGGGTCTAGGATTCATGGGGCTCAGATTGTAGAGAGTGGTTCAGGTCTAGGTTTCATGGGGCTCAGATTGTAGAGAGTGGTTCAGGTCCAGGTTTCACAGGGCTCAGATTGTAGAGAGTGGTTCAGGTCTAGGTTTCATGGGGCTCAGATTGTAGAGAGTGGTTCAGGTCTAGGTTTCATGGGGCTCAGATTGTGAAGAGTGGTTCAGGTCTAGGTTTCATGGGGCTCAGATTGTAGAGAGTGGTTCAGGTCCAGTTTCACAGGGCTCAGATTGTGAAGAGTGGTTCAGGTCTAGGTTTCATGGGGCTCAGATTGTAAAAAGTGGTTTGGGTCTAGGATTCATGGGGCTCAGATTGTGAAGAGTGGTTTAGGTCTAGGTTTCATGGGGCTCAGATTGTAAAAAGTGGTTTGGGTCTAGGATTCATGGGGCTCAGATTGTAAAAGAGTGGTTCAGGTCTAGGTTTCATGGGGTTCAGATTGTGAAGAGTGGTTCAGGTCTAGGTTTCATGGGGCTCAGATTGTGAAGAGTGGTTTAGGTCTAGGTTTCATGGGGCTCAGATTGTGAAGAGTGGTTTAAGTCTAGGTTTCATGAGGCTCAGATTGTGAAGAGTGGTTCAGGTCTAGGTTTCATGGGGCTCAGATTGTGAAAGAGTGGTTCAGGTCTAGGTTTCATGGGGCTCAGATTGTGAAGAGTGGTTCAGGTCTAGGTTTCATGGGGCTCAGATTGTAAAAAGTGGTTTGGGTCTAGGATTCATGGGGCTCAGATTGTAAAAGAGTGGTTCAGGTCTAGGTTTCATGGGGTTCAGATTGTGAAGAGTGGTTCAGGTCTAGGATTCATGGGGCTCAGATTGTGAAGAGTGGTTTAGGTCTAGGTTTCATGGGGCTCAGATTGTGAAGAGTGGTTTAGGTCTAGGTTTCATGAGGCTCAGATTGTGAAGAGTGGTTCAGGTCTAGGTTTCATGGGGCTCAGATTGTGAAAGAGTGGTTCAGGTCTAGGTTTCATGGGGCTCAGATTGTGAAGAGTGGTTCAGGTCTAGGTTTCATGGCGCTCAGATTGTGAAGAGTGGTTCAGGTCTAGGTTTCATGGGGCTCAGATTGTGAAGAGTGGTTCAGGTCTAGGATTCATGGGGCTCAGATTGTGAAGAGTGGTTCAGGTCTAGGTTTCATGGGGTTCAGATTGTGAAGAGTGGTTTGGGTCTAGGATTCATGGGGCTCAGATTGTGAAGAGTGGTTCAGGTCTAGGTTTCATGAGGCTCAGATTGTGAAGAGTGGTTCAGGTCTAGGTTTCATGGGGCTCAGATTGTGAAGAGTGGTTCAGGTCTAGGTTTCATGGGGCTCAGATTGTGAAGAGTGGTTCAGGTCTAGGATTCATGGGGCTCAGATTGTGAAGAGTGGTTTAGGTCTAGGTTTCATGGGGCTCAGATTGTGAAGAGTGGTTCAGGTCTAGGATTCATGGGGCTCAGATTGTGAAGAGTGGTTCAGGTCTAGGTTTCATGGGGCTCAGATTGTGAAGAGTGGTTCAGGTCTAGGATTCATGGGGCTCAGATTGTGAAGAGTGGTTCAGGTCTAGGATTCATGGGGCTCAGATTGTGAAGAGTGGTTCAGGTCTAGGATTCATGGGGCTCAGATTGTGAAGAGTGGTTCAGGTCTAAGTTTCATGGGGCTCAGATTGTGAAGAGTGGTTTAGGTCTAGGATTCATGGGGCTCAGATTGTGAAGAGTGGTTCAGGTCTAGGTTTCATAGGGCTCAGATTGTAAAAGAGTGGTTCAGGTCTAGGTTTCATGGGGTTCAGATTGTGAAAGAGTGATTCAGGTCTAGGTTTCATGGGGCTCAGATTGTAAAAGAGTGGTTCAGGTCTAGGTTTCATGGGGCTCAGATTGTAATAGAGTGGTTCAGGTCTAGGTTTCATGGGGCTCATATTGTAAAAGAGTGGTTCAGGTCTAGGTTTCATGGGGTTCAGATTGTGAAGAGTGGTTCAGGTCTAGGATTCATGGGGCTCAGATTGTGAAGAGTGGTTTAGGTCTAGGTTTCATGGGGCTCAGATTGTGAAGAGTGGTTTAGGTCTAGGTTTCATGAGGCTCAGATTGTGAAGAGTGGTTCAGGTCTAGGTTTCATGGGGCTCAGATTGTGAAAGAGTGGTTCAGGTCTAGGTTTCATGGGGCTCAGATTGTGAAGAGTGGTTCAGGTCTAGGTTTCATGGCGCTCAGATTGTGAAGAGTGGTTCAGGTCTAGGTTTCATGGGGCTCAGATTGTGAAGAGTGGTTCAGGTCTAGGATTCATGGGGCTCAGATTGTGAAGAGTGGTTCAGGTCTAGGTTTCATGGGGTTCAGATTGTGAAGAGTGGTTTGGGTCTAGGATTCATGGGGCTCAGATTGTGAAGAGTGGTTCAGGTCTAGGTTTCATGAGGCTCAGATTGTGAAGAGTGGTTCAGGTCTAGGTTTCATGGGGCTCAGATTGTGAAGAGTGGTTCAGGTCTAGGTTTCATGGGGCTCAGATTGTGAAGAGTGGTTCAGGTCTAGGATTCATGGGGCTCAGATTGTGAAGAGTGGTTTAGGTCTAGGTTTCATGGGGCTCAGATTGTGAAGAGTGGTTCAGGTCTAGGATTCATGGGGCTCAGATTGTGAAGAGTGGTTCAGGTCTAGGTTTCATGGGGCTCAGATTGTGAAGAGTGGTTCAGGTCTAGGATTCATGGGGCTCAGATTGTGAAGAGTGGTTCAGGTCTAGGATTCATGGGGCTCAGATTGTGAAGAGTGGTTCAGGTCTAGGATTCATGGGGCTCAGATTGTGAAGAGTGGTTCAGGTCTAAGTTTCATGGGGCTCAGATTGTGAAGAGTGGTTTAGGTCTAGGATTCATGGGGCTCAGATTGTGAAGAGTGGTTCAGGTCTAGGTTTCATAGGGCTCAGATTGTAAAAGAGTGGTTCAGGTCTAGGTTTCATGGGGTTCAGATTGTGAAAGAGTGATTCAGGTCTAGGTTTCATGGGGCTCAGATTGTAAAAGAGTGGTTCAGGTCTAGGTTTCATGGGGCTCAGATTGTAATAGAGTGGTTCAGGTCTAGGTTTCATGGGGCTCATATTGTAAAAGAGTGGTTCAGGTCTAGGATTCATGGGGCTCAGATTGTGAAAGAGTGATTCAGGTCTAGGATTCATGGGGCTCAGATTGTGAAAGAGTGGTTCAGGTCTAGGATTCATGGGGCTCAGATTGTGAAGAGTGGTTCAGGTCTAGGATTCATGGAGCTCAGATTGTGAAGAGTGGTTCAGGTCTAGGTTTCATGGGGCTCAGATTGTGAAGAGTGGTTCAGGTCTAGGTTTCATGGGGTTCAGATTGTGAAGAGTGTGTCAGGTCTAGGTTTCATGGGGCTCAGATTGTGAAGAGTGGTTCAGGTCTGGGTTTCATGGGGCTCAGATTGTGAAGAGTAGTTCAGGTCTAGGTTTCATGGGGCTCAGATTGTAGAGAGTGGTTCAGGTCCAGGTTTCACAGGGCTCAGATTGTGAAGAGTGGTTCAGGTCTAGGTTTCATTGGGCTCAGATTGTAAAAAGTGGTTTGGGTCTAGGATTCATGGGGCTCAGATTGTAGAGAGTGGTTCAGGTCTAGGTTTCATGGGGCTCAGATTGTAGAGAGTGGTTCAGGTCCAGGTTTCACAGGGCTCAGATTGTAGAGAGTGGTTCAGGTCTAGGTTTCATGGGGCTCAGATTGTAGAGAGAGTGGTTCAGGTCTAGGTTTCATGGGGCTCAGATTGTGAAGAGTGGTTCAGGTCTAGGTTTCATGGGGCTCAGATTGTAGAGAGTGGTTCAGGTCCAGGTTTCACAGGGCTCAGATTGTGAAGAGTGGTTCAGGTCTAGGTTTCATGGGGCTCAGATTGTAAAAAGTGGTTTGGGTCTAGGATTCATGGGGCTCAGATTGTGAAGAGTGGTTTAGGTCTAGGTTTCATGGGGCTCAGATTGTAAAAAGTGGTTTGGGTCTAGGATTCATGGGGCTCAGATTGTAAAAGAGTGGTTCAGGTCTAGGTTTCATGGGGTTCAGATTGTGAAGAGTGGTTCAGGTCTAGGTTTCATGGGGCTCAGATTGTGAAGAGTGGTTTAGGTCTAGGTTTCATGGGGCTCAGATTGTGAAGAGTGGTTTAAGTCTAGGTTTCATGAGGCTCAGATTGTGAAGAGTGGTTCAGGTCTAGGTTTCATGGGGCTCAGATTGTGAAAGAGTGGTTCAGGTCTAGGTTTCATGGGGCTCAGATTGTGAAGAGTGGTTCAGGTCTAGGTTTCATGGGGCTCAGATTGTAAAAAGTGGTTTGGGTCTAGGATTCATGGGGCTCAGATTGTAAAAGAGTGGTTCAGGTCTAGGTTTCATGGGGTTCAGATTGTGAAGAGTGGTTCAGGTCTAGGATTCATGGGGCTCAGATTGTGAAGAGTGGTTTAGGTCTAGGTTTCATGGGGCTCAGATTGTGAAGAGTGGTTTAGGTCTAGGTTTCATGAGGCTCAGATTGTGAAGAGTGGTTCAGGTCTAGGTTTCATGGGGCTCAGATTGTGAAAGAGTGGTTCAGGTCTAGGTTTCATGGGGCTCAGATTGTGAAGAGTGGTTCAGGTCTAGGTTTCATGGCGCTCAGATTGTGAAGAGTGGTTCAGGTCTAGGTTTCATGGGGCTCAGATTGTGAAGAGTGGTTCAGGTCTAGGATTCATGGGGCTCAGATTGTGAAGAGTGGTTCAGGTCTAGGATTCATGGAGCTCAGATTGTGAAGAGTGGTTCAGGTCTAGGTTTCATGGGGCTCAGATTGTGAAGAGTGGTTCAGGTCTAGGTTTCATGGGGCTCAGATTGTGAAGAGTGGTTCAGGTCTAGGAGTCATGGGGCTCAGATTGTGAAGAGTGGTTCAGGTCTAAGTTTCATGGGGCTCAGATTGTGAAGAGTGGTTTAGGTCTAGGATTCATGGAGCTCAGATTGTGAAGAGTGGTTCAGGTCTAGGTTTCATGGGGCTCAGATTGTGAAGAGTGGTTCAGGTCTAGGTTTCATGGGGTTCAGATTGTGAAGAGTGGTTCAGGTCTAGGTTTCATGGGGCTCAGATTGTGAAGAGTGGTTCAGGTCTAGGATTCATGGGGCTCAGATTGTGAAGAGTGGTTCAGGTCTAGGTTTCATGGGGCTCAGATTGTGAAGAGTGGTTCAGGTCTAGGTTTCATGGGGCTCAGATTGTGAAGAGTGGTTCAGGTCTAGGATTCATGGGGCTCAGATTGTGAAGAGTGGTTCAGGTCCAGGATTCATGGGGCTCAGATTGTGAAAGGGTGGTTCAGGTCTAGAATTGTGGTTTGACTTCAGGGTTAGGTAGGGGGCAGGGGGATTGTGTAAAACAGGAAAGATGAATCCCTTTTGAGGCTTCAATGCTTCAGAACGTCAACCTTTGAGCCCAGTGCCCGGAGGCCAGTATTCAACAGACAGAGGGATGGACACTCACTCAAGATCAGTTCTGGACTTTGGATGTTGGGTCCTGGTTGCTAAATATGCATGTATGTGGTGGGTGGGCTGGCACAATCAGTGCAGTCTGTAGTGGAAGTGTCATGAGTGCAGCTTATATGTATGTGTCTCAGGCAATGGACGCTAGGAACCATCATCGGAGGAAAAACCCTCCATAGGATGTACCACCAACAGAATGCTGCAATGGCAGATATGAACAAGTCCTAACAGTGGCTAGAGGGGGCTGGACTGGAGGACTGCACAGGGGAACATGCCTTGAGCACCAGGGCCCGGTTTTTAAAAAGTTTAATCCGGATGAAATTGATACAGATTTGCTCATCATTTCCTTTGGGATCCAGGATCACGTAATACATCTCAGTTTCGAGCCGATTTTTCAATTTTGGATTGGATCAATCTGATCCAGATTTCCAGTTTGGGAGAACGCCAGATCCAGATTATCTGCAACAGGACAGCTGCTGTGTTCCACATCCACCAGTAGATGTCAGTATTCTGCATCTGTTCTGCTTCAGCTTTGTTGTAAAATTATGCCTGATTGAAATGTGCAAGAGTGTGTTAAGACGAAAGACACGACTGTTGTAATTTCCTTAGATGGAAGGTTTCATTTGCAGCCAAATTTTTTCTACATCTGCTCGACACTATAACAGTTCAAGTCAAATACCTCCTCAACATAACACTACACACAATATTTCTTTTACCAATGTCAAAGTATTACTGACTGATGTCAGTGTGTTTGTATCGGGAGGAATATCGGACACAGAGCAGAGGAGGAATAACTTGCTGCCATGGTGGAGAAAACACTGGATTTAATTCCCAACAACAAAAACAAATTATGGTGAACACTCATTAATCTGACGCTTTATTTCACGTATCTATGCTCCTGAAAATGACGCATGTTAGCTAATGCTAACAGAGACAGCTGTGGTTCATGCTAGCTAATGCTAACAGAGACAGCTGTGGTGTTGCTGAGAGTTAATGACTCATCTGGGAGATATTGTGAAATAGCAGGTTATTTGCTCTGATCAGGGCAATGTTGGAACCAGAAAATAAAACCAGTTCAGTCAGAAACACAAACGAATCCTGAAGACGGTGTCCTGCAGCCTTTACAGATCTGGTCATGAAAAAGTTCCCCTTTCAGCCACTTCCCAGCCACTTGCCTGCTAATTCAGTCGCACAGAAAAACACCCGTGTGCCCAGGGGAAACGATTTCAGAGCATCAATGAATGCCCGGAACAAAGATGTTTCCACACGCCAAGTTTGGACACTGTACGTGATGCCGTATTTGCGGGACAAGTCGTTCAGCCAGTGATAGGGCCGTAATGGTGCACTATTACTGCACCACTTCTGGCAGAAAAAGGAAGAACTTTTTCATGCCCAGATCTGTAGTTTCATCTACAGGACATGTGAAGCTACGTGGTCTGTACAGTCCTGAAACAATACCAAAAGCCGAATATGGGAGAAAATAGAAAAGGAACCACCTTTGAAAGAGTTTAGTTTTTAAACTTTGATTAGTAATCATGAGATGTGCGTGTTATTCCAATGTGGCTTGTCATTAAAGGCAAATTCTGGAGATGAATAGTTTACATTAATGCTCCGATGTAAAAAAAAAAAAAAGTCAGAATACTTCAGAGATCTCTGGATAACATACCTGTAGGTTATCATGACCTTAGACGACTGTCCAACGTTGTAAATCCAGATATTCACACTGCTTTCCATGTTGGCAGATACAAGGTCATTGGGACTCGTTCCTCAGGCAACGGCGGCACCGCAAGATGGCGACACACAAAACGCTCGTCAGATTAGTCTGTATTGATCCAGAATCCCCAAAAAATCCAAAAAACAAAAAAACAAAATCACAAAAAAGCCATAAACAAAATCAACCCCACTTTCATCATGAAAATGACTTCATTTTGAAGTTCCTCTGACTCAATTTCACAACAGAATTAATGTTTCTCATTGTGCAGTGAGTAGGTTGCACTACATGTGTACAACATGTGCTACATGTGTACTTTCATGTAAGCAATAGCTTACAGTAGGGCTGGGACGATTAGTCGACGTAACTGATTACGTCGACGCAAAAAATACGTCGACACAAAATATGCGTACGATGCGTCATCAGACCAAAACAAAGATGGTGGCGCCATGCGACTTCAGACTAAAACAAAGATGGCGGCGCGATCTCCGCGAGTGGCTCTTCCAAGTTTCCAAAGTGTAAGGCAGTGAAGGCCCACACTCGTTTATCGAAGGTATAACTATATATTAGGGATGGCGAATCCGAAGCCTAATGAGACATGAGACAACTTCCGTGAGATGGACGCCATGTCTTCAGACACGTCAGGCCTGTTTGAGACGGTCAGCATGAAGCACGAGCTCCATCTGCTGGCCGTGGGTGGTACTGCAGCTGATGCCGGGAGCTGTCTCGTCTCTGACTGAATATAATTAAAGTCACATTCTCAACCTCATATTAGTGTTTCATCTGTTGGTAATAGTATTGTGTAATCACTTCTGGGATAAATAAAGAATTTTTAATTTCATTTCCAAGTGATTTGCACCCGTATTAAACATGAACAGATTAAAGATGAAGATGCACTTTTTCTGGAAGCTAGACCCATGTTTAATATAGATGTTCAACTCTGAATGTTTACTTATCTTCATTATCTTTTGTTGGAAAATTATAGCCTATCTGTCTTAGCTTAAATCCTCCAAGTTTACATGATCATATTATTTCAATAATGACTTTTCAAAAATTATTTTAATGTAAATGAAAGAATTAAAAGCCGGTTTTTCAGTCAGCTGTGTTTTCAACATAAATTTTACATTCTGTTGGTTCATGAAAAACTCCATGACAGGCTGCTGCTCCCACTGCCTTTTTATTCATGCTCTCTTTTACATTTTGGATATCTATATCAGCATATATAAATTGCTGTCTGTCAATTTATGAGGAGATAATCGATAATCGAAACGAATCGAGTCGAATCGAATTAAAAAGTGAATCGTTAGATTAATCGATGCATCGAAAAAATAATCGATAGATTAATCGTTTAAAAAATAATCGTTTAACCCAGCCCTAGCTTACAGGTATGGTTAGAAAACAGCCTTGTTTCTTACTTGCAATATCGTTTTATATCGTTTATTTCAATCGGTGGACCCTGAATCAAATCAAAATTGTTTCATGACTGAATCTGAGATACCGTCAAACATGGAATCACAATCCGATTTTTATTCGATTTTCGATTTTTTTTTTAAATTTCACCTTTTTTTATACAGGTTGTCTCATTGAGATCCAAGATCTTATTTGCAACAGACATGTTTTGATAAAAACAAACAAAAATTGTTTATTTCATATTGTGATCAGGCCAGTGACGTACACCCCGAATCCTGGGCTAATCCCAGGTTTGCGGGGATGAAAAGGTGCATTTCTAAAAAAAAACCTTACAGCAGTCCGGGTCATGGGGTGGTGGGGACGGCCCCTCAGACAGCCAATGAAAACTCAGGAAATGACGTTAAAGCTGCTGTTTCGTGAGCTTTGGAGAAGCCGAGTGGAAAATGAAATATTTCAGCTTTGATGCGGGGCTTGTGACGGTGGTGGCTCCGGCCTGGCCTCCTCCTCTGCAGCTGTGGGGGAATATGAAGCAGGACATGCTTTAAAGGGATAGTACACCCACAGAATGATGGTCCTTCATCTTCTACTCCCCAACCCTGCTGGAGATCCGACAGGGTTTTGATTTTCCCACATTTTTGTTTTATGGAGTTCACCGGGGCTCGAACCAAAAAGGTCCATAAAGGTCCACAAAAACCACCCAAAATCTCGGGTGATTCATGGTAAAAGACTGCATTAAGGTTACATTATTCATTATTAATATTTATAAGAAGTTTATTTATATCAAAAGTCCCAAATGTTCTGCACAAAAAACTATGTTAGAGTTTGGAAAATCATAGCTATGGCACCAGACATGCTGTCAGGGGTCATTTTTCTTTGCCAAAGATGAAAACAAATGATAGTGAAAGGACAGTGATGTATAGAGCTATGTTTAAATGGAACACACTGCCCAAAAATTAACAGCAAATTATTAATATTAAAAAAATCAAATGATCCGTAAAAATCTTTTAAATTG
Source organism: Atherinomorus stipes (assembly GCA_023101725.1). Lineage (NCBI taxonomy): Eukaryota > Metazoa > Chordata > Actinopteri > Atheriniformes > Atherinidae > Atherinomorus > Atherinomorus stipes. The sequence continues at coordinate 72,727 of JALJCO010006860.1, forward strand.
ATAATAAAATTTGAATTTGATTGCTATTAAATAAATACCAATAATTTGAATAATAATAAAACAATAATGTATAACAAAAATGAATACTTGATTATGAATGGTTGTTAGTTTGAATTTTGTGGATACACTGCTATGCAGTGGAGGAATCGGTATTGTTGTGGTTCCCAGCATTTATGGGAAGAAATTTTCTCTAGAAATTTAATCTGTAATTTTAGGTTTTTACATTTTGTTTGTTATGTTTATAGTTTTTATGTTAACAGTAATTTAGTGGGGTTTTTTCGTCTCATCCTACCTTTTGTGATTTGCTTCATTAACTTCTTGTGGAGTGTATTTATATGGTGTGTCGGACCCCAGGAAGAATAGCTGCAGTTTTGCTGCAACTAATGGAGATCCAAACATAAATAAAACAAATAAAACAAACAAACTGCCTGACCAATGTAATGCAAGTGTCCTGAGTGGTTAGCGTCCATAATTTATTTCAAAACACATCATTTAGTAGATTGTTATATCTTTAACAGTACTACATGTAGCTGCTGCAAAGTGCCCCCTGCAAATTTACGACACTACGGAAGCCTCGGCGTTCAGAGCCTACTCTGCCGATAATCTCTGGCTGCATATTAGATATTAAAAAAGTGCTCCAGAGTCTTGCTCAGCATGAGGATGAGGAGAAGATGAAGGCTCATCATTCTGTGGGTGTACTATCCCTTTAACCTCCCTCTGTTCTCCCTCCCGCAGCGCCGCTTCAGCCTTGACGTATTTTGGGATCTGCATGAATATCGGCTCGTTCGGTGTCGGCGTCTACACCGCCCAGTTCTTCTCTGGACTGTCGGAGGCTCCCTGCTTACTGGTGCCGCTGGTGCGTCTGGGACGTCGGCCAATCAGCATGCTGGCTCTGTTCCTGAGCGGCAGCGCCTGCTTCCTGTCCTTACTGATGTCCAAGTACAACGGTGAGCGAGGATGCCCTGGAGGAACAGGTCTGATATGAGGACCATGTGTGAGCTGGTCTTTCCTGTGTGCAGGTGAACCCATGCTGGTGATGACTCTGGCCCTGCTGGGGAAGCTCTGCATCCTGGCCGCCACCTTCATCTCCATCGTGTACAGCATCGAGCTGTTCCCCACCGTAGTCAGGTACTCCAGCCAACGGGGTCTGTCCACTGTGGTCAGGTACTCCATCCTTGTTCCTGTCCACCGTAGTCAGGTACTCCATCCTTGTTCCTGTCCACCGTAGTCAGGTACTCCATCCTCGCTCCAGTCCACCGTAGTCAGGTACTCCATCCTCGCTCCAGTCCACCGTAGTCAGGTACTCCAGACCCATTCCTGCCACTGTGGTCAGGTCTCCACTCGCTCCTGTCCACAGTGGTCAGGTACTCCATCCTCATTCCTGTCCACTGTGGTCAGGTACTCCATCCTCATTCCTGTCCACTGTGGTCAGGTACTCCAGACCCGTTCCTGTCCACAGTGGTCAGGTACTCCATCCTTGTTTCTGTCCACTGTGGTCAGGTACTCCATCCTCGTTCCTGTCCACAGTGGTCAGGTACTCCATCCTTGTTCCTGTCCACAGTGGTCAGGTACCCAGACCCGTTCCTGTCCACCGTGGTAGGTACTCAGATCCGTTCCTGTCCACTGTGGTCAGGTACTCCATCCTCGTTCTGTACAGTGGTCAGGTACTCCAGATCCGTTCCTGTCCACTGTGGTCAGGTACTCCATCCTCGTTCCTGTCCACTGTGGTCAGGTACTCCATCCTCGTTCCTGTCCACATTGTCAGATACTCCATCCTCGTTCCTGTCCACAGAGGTCAGGTACTCCAGACCCGTTCCTGTCCACTGTGGTCAGGTACTCCTCCTCGTCCTGTCCACATTGTCAGATACCCATCCTCGTTCCTGTCCACAGAGGTCAGGTCTCAGACCCGTCTGCCACCGTGGTCAGGTACTCCATCCTCGTTCCTGTCCACAGTGGTCAGGTACTCCAGATCCGTTCCTGTCCACTGTGGTCAGGTACTCCATCCTCGTTCCTGTCCACTGTGGTCAGGTACTCCCTCCTCGTTCCTGTCCACTGTGGTCAGGTACTCCCTCCTCGTTCCTGTCCACAGTGGTCAGGTACTCCAGACCCGTTCCTGTCCACCGTGGTCAGGTACTCCATCCTCGTTCCTGTCCACTGTGGTCAGGTACTCCATCCTCGCTCCTGTCCACAGTGGTCAGGTACTCCAGATCCGTTCCTGTCCACTGTGGTCAGGTACTCCATCCTCGTTCCTGTCCACAGTGGTCAGGTCTCCAGATGTGTCAGTGGTCAGGTCTCCATCCTACCTCTCAGTGGTCAGATCCCACCTGTGACAGTGGACAGGTCTCCAGACCCGTGTCCACTGTGGTAGTCTCCATCCTTGTTCCTGTCATAGTGGAGGTCTCAGCGTGTCACTGGGTCAGATCTCCATCCTTGTTCCTGTCAGTGGACAGGTCTCAGACCCGTGTCCACTGTGGTCAGTCTCCATCCTGTTTGTCAAGTGGACAGGTCTCAGCCCGTTCCTGTCCACTGTGGTCAGGTCTCCATCCTCGTTCCTGTCCACTGTGGTGGTGCCGCCCGCAGGTAGTCCCCATGTTTGAGGGAGGTCTAGACCCGCTGCAAGGGAGGTCTCCACCTGCCTGCAAGGGTCAGGTATAGACCTGTCTGTCACAGTGATCAGATCCCCATCTGTTCCTGCCCTGTGGTCAGGTACTCCATCCTCGTTCCTGCACAGTGGTCAGGTACTCCAGATCCGTTCCTGTCCACTGTGGTCAGGTACTCCATCCTCGTTCCTGTCCACAGTGGTCAGGTACTCCAGATCCGTTCCTGTCCACCGTGGTCAGGTACTCCATCCTCGTTCCTGTCCACAGTGGTCAGGTACTCCAGATCCGTTCCTGTCCACTGTGGTCAGGTACTCCCTCCTCATTCCTGTCCACTGTGGTCAGGTACTCCATCCTCGTTCCTGTCCACATTGTCAGTACTCCATCCTCTTTCCTGTCCAAGTGGTCAGGTACTCCAGCCCGTTCCTGTCCACCGTGGTCAGGTACTCCATCCTCGTTCCTGTCCAATGTGGTCAGGTACTCCAGATCCGTTCCTGTCCACTGTGGTCAGGTCTCCATCCTTGTTCCTGTCCACAGTGGACAGGTACTCCAGACCCGTTCCTGTCCACTGTGGTCAGGTACTCCATCCTCGTTCCCGTCCACTGTGGTCAGGTACTCCAGACCCGTTCCTGTCCACAGTGATCAGATACCCCATCCTTGTTCCTGTCCACAGTGGTCAGGTACTCCAGACCCGTTCCTGTCCACAGTGGTCAGGTACTCCATCCTTGTTCCTGTCCACAGTGGTCAGGTACTCCAGACCTGTTCCTGTCCACAGTGATCAGATACCCCATCCTTGTTCCTGTCCACTGTGGTCAGGTACTCCATCCTCGTTCCTGTCCACAGTGGTCAGGTACTCCAGATCCGTTCCTGTCCACTGTGGTCAGGTACTCCATCCTCGTTCCTGTCCACAGTGGTCAGGTACTCCAGATCCGTTCCTGTCCACTGTGGTCAGGTACTCCATCCTCGTTCCTGTCCACAGTGGTCAGGTACTCCAGATCCGTTCCTGTCCACTGTGGTCAGGCACTCCATCCTCGTTCCTGTCCACAGTGGTCAGGTACTCCAGTCCGTCCTGTCCCTGGGTCGGTACTCCCTCCTCGTTCCTGTCCACTGTGGTCAGGTACTCCATCCTCGTTCCTGTCCACATTGTCAGATACTCCATCCTCTTTCCTGTCCACAGTGGTCAGGTACTCCAGCCCCGTTCCTGTCCACCGTGGTCAGGTACTCCATCCTCGTTCCTGTCCACAGTGGTCAGGTACTCCAATCCTCATTCCTGTCCACAGTGGTCAGGTACTCCATCCTCGTTCCTTTTCACAGTGGTCAGGTACTCCAGATCCGTTCGTGTCCACAGTGGTCAGGTACCCCATCCTCATTCCTCTCCACTGTGGTCAGATACTCCATCCTTGTTCCTGTCCACAGTGGACAGGTACTCCAGACCCGTTTCTGTCCACTGTGGTCAGATACTCCATCCTTGTTCCTGTCCACAGTGGTCAGGTACTCCATCCCCGTTCCTGTCCACTGTGGTCAGGTACTCCATCCTCGTTCCTGTCCACGGTGGTCAGGTACTCCAGACCCGTTCCTGTCCACAGTGGTCAGGTACTCCAGCCCTGTTCCTGTCCACAGTGGTCAGATACTCCATCCTCGTTCCTGTCCTCTGTGGTCATGTACTCCATCCTTGTTCCCGTCCACTGTGGTCAGGTACTCCATCCTCGTTCCCGTCCACTGTGGTCAGATACTCCATCCTCGTTCCTGTCCACGGTGGTCAGGTACTCCATCCTTGTTCCTGTCCACGGCGGTCAGGTACTCCAGACCCGTTCCTGTCCACCGGGTCTGGAACTGGTACTAACGCCTCCTTTCAATCCAGACAGCGCTGCATATCATTGGTCAACCTGTCTTTCCGGCTCGGCTGCCTGGCCACTACCTTCGTGCCCTCCAGCCCTGGTGGAGCCATCTCATTGGCTGCCATGTTCGTGTACAGCAGTGGACCAATCATAGGCTGCGGTCTGTGCATGCTGCTGCCGGAAACCAGCGGCGTTCCGCTTCCCGACTCACTGAAGGACTGCAACAAGCAGCAGGAGCCCAGCGGGGCCCCCTGGAGGCTCTGGTGAGAAGACAGCCACCATATAGCCCCCAGACCTGGAGTCTGGACCTGGACTCCAGATCTGGAGCTTTGACCAGGAGTCCAGACCGGGAACCAGTGGAGCAGCTGCTGATGTGATGTGTTCTTTTTTAGGAAGCAAGCGGGCAGACAGAAGAAGAACACAGAGATCCTCCCTCCCCAGGACAACACACACACACTGATGAAGAACACAGAGATCCTCCCTCCCCAGGACAACACACACACACTGATGAAGAACACAGACATCCTCCCTCCCCAGGACAGCACACACACACTGATGAAGAACACAGACATCCTCCCCCCCCAGGAAGGACACAAAAAAAAAAAAAGAAGACATCCTCCCTCCCCAGGACAGCACACACACACTGATGAAGAACATGGACATCCTCCCTCCCCAGGACAACACACACACACTGATGAAGAACATGGACATCCTCCCTCCCCAGGACAGCACACACACACCAAACACACCGTTTCTTTGAGCTGCAGAGATTTAATTATTCCACGGAGACCAAAGAGAACAAAACTGATTAAAGCTCATGTCTGCAGCTCTGATGATTATTTCCCCTCTGAGGACGGAGGATTCCTGACCAGAAGTGTGTTTCAGCTTATTTGTGATATTCTTTAGCACTTTGTTCTATTTTTACCACTGTGAAAATAAAAGGAACTAAAAAGCATCTTCTTCTCATCATTTCTTAGATCAGCTTCAGTTTAAAAATCACATTTTGTCCAGATTTAGCCCAACCAACCTGACCTAGGCCCTGATTTACGAAAGGTTTGCATGTTTTATAACAACTGCAAATTAGATTGCACATGTAAAAATCTGTTGCAGCTGATTCACTAAACGGACCAACGAGGACCGCACCTGTTAAACAGGTAAGATAGTTCCAGCCATCCATTTAGCCTATCAGCTGTTGATGAAGAAGAAATCTGGGCGTTTCTGCCAGAACGTGCAAACTATGCAGACTATACAATCAGATCGGCTGTGCACATGCATGTGTTTTCTCAATCGTGCAACAGCAGGGCTGTTTTTGTACCTATGATTAGCAGGTGTTAAATCAGGTGTCAACTGGCAGCTTTAGCTCTGATGGCTGAAGGACAAGAAGCCAATGCTGCAGGACTGCAGACATGCAGCGTTGGGTCAATCATTTCTCATGAGCTGTGAGGGTAACACGTTAAGTTTTGATTATTTAAATAATAACAGGTAACATCACTGAATCGGTAGTATTTGGCTAGTAGCATGATAGTAGTTAAAGGTAGAGTCTGAAGTCCCTCCAGCGTTTCTGTTTGCAAACAACAGTATTCAAACTTAGCGCTCCTCCCTCTCAGGCTAATGGCCGCCTCGTTCTAGCTAGATTCAACTTCAAGCTTCTCCTTCAGAGCTCAGAAGCGGGTACAAGCCAAACTATGATTAACCTGGTTTTCCAAATTGCATTATCTGAAGCTCTTACCTTTTCTTCGGTGCATCCACGGTGTTTCCTTTCTTTCTTTCTTTCTTTCTTTCTTTCTTTTCCTTTGAGAGTTCCAGTGACTGGTGTCTGCTCCAATCATGAGCTTATTTCCACAAAGCGTCATGCTCTTAGCTCTGTCATTGGCTGCCGTTATAAAAAGAAATCTCCACCCAGAAACGTCCTGACCAGACCAAAACAATACAAAAAAGCAAATTACGGGCAGAGGGAGAGTGAGTTGCGTTCAAGCGCACCACGGCACGCGAGTAGAAGCCCAAAGACAGGGTTTGAGATGGATTTGACTTGCTCAAGTCTAACGTTTATTTTTTAGGAGGGGAACTCCAGACTGTACCTTTAAGGCAAGACACTTAACTAACTGGTATCACCATGAAACTTTCCTGCTTTATTCCTCACATCAGGGCTATCATTTTGCATTGAAAATTTTCTGAAATTCTATGTTTGAAAATGCAAATTAGGTGTTATATAGCCAAAAATGTGCTAATTTGCATACATTTCTAGGGAAAAAGTCTAAACACAGGATTAAACCAGGTTCAAAGTTTCCTTTGAATTTTGTTCACATATTAAAGTCTAAAGTTTTTCCAGAGAGGATTTTGGATATCTCTATAGATCATTTCACAATTTAGAATATACAGTCAACAACCAGAAAAACTCAATTTTTGGCATATTTTTGGGATTAAATGTTCTATAAATCAGGCTGTAAATGAGATATCAAAAATCCTTCTGTAAAAACTTTAAGAATACAGTCAGGAGCAAAACTTAAAAGTTTGGTTTCTGTTTGGTTCTCCTGATGTGGAGATTTTTTTTACCCAGAATAAGAGAAAAAAGTCATTTTGAGAAAACGGCCTTTAAAGTTTTGGATTGTAAAATTCTCCACATTTTTGTTCTTGATAACTATTTACAAATATCAGATCCAATCAGATTCATGAGCTGGAAATATCAAGTTTGGTTGAGATGACATGGTTCAGGGAAAAGAGACGTTTCCATGGATACCAGACATGACGGGTTCAGACGAGCACCACGGTGCTGCTCTGTTAAAAACACCAACTTTAGCTGCAGTTTGAGGATGAGACAAAGAATCAGGACATAAACTCCTAAAATGATCATTTCTCACATTTTTTAACACTAGTCTAAAAGAAAACATATTAAAGGAGGGAAAAAAAACTAAAATCTCAAAATTGACCCCCCCCTAAAGCCGACATTAATTTTGTCCTCTTATTTTCCTTTGTTGCCAGTGTCACATTTTTATTTAGATCAGCTCCTCCTCTCCAGACCTGGTTGCTCTGCAGCGGCTGGCATTGTGCCATGAGCGTGCACGTCGTGCACCATGCCAGACCAGCTTCAAGGTTTAATTTGTTCCAGCAGCGCTTCCTTATCCACGTCCACGTTCTTCTGAGCTTCTGCAGGGATACCCCTCATGTTTCTATTTCATCATTATTAAACTTATTTCATATTTTCGTTGCTTCTTCCACTAATATCTCTCTCCATCGGGCGTATTTAATTTTGCATTTACAACTTTCTTGCTCTCTGAACTTTCCATGGCAAAGCATAAATCCTCATCACTTCTGTCTGTGCCGGTTACTGACCCTGAGCAATCTTCATAGATCACCTGAAAATGATGAAGACAGCATGCTTATCTATGAGCGCCGTAAACAAATGAGCGCTTTATTTGAGATCTTAGTAAATCAGGGCCTCGGTGGATAAAACGCTGCCTCTCAGTCGTCAGAGTAAAGGGTAAACAGCACCATCTATTGGCCAAGGTTAAACTACACGAAGCCCTCAACTTCTATGTTTTCATCATCATTTATCACCGTAAATAAAAAACGGCAGTCCTCGATAGTCCTTCAAATTCAAACCAGCTCCGACGGAGACAGAAATGTTAGCGGAAGAGGTCCTGGTTCAGGTCTTTGCTGTGTAGTCCTGACTCTTCTTCTGTCCTCCACGTGTCCAGTTCCTGCTGAGTCATGCCGAGTTTCCAGCTTCCAGCTCTGTGGGAAGATCCTGTTTCCTCTCTGGTCTCTTTACAGACAACTCTGGTTTATCCCTGAACTTTAGAGCCTTTTTCCTTCTGAATGACTCCCTGGTCAGAGTTAAGTTCTCCTGATCGAATAAAGTCTCCTGGTCCTGGTCCAATAAAGGACCAAAGAAAAACTATGAAAGTCCTACAGAAAGCTGGACAACTGGTACAGACCACTGTAAGAGACAAAGCCTGATGACTGGACAAAGAGATAAAGGAAGTCAAACCTCAAAGTTATTAGTTCCCAGGAAAAGCTAGAACATTTATACATTAAGAAAAGGAAACAACGTTCATGCATGAGGAGGATGTGTGAACAAACTGAGGCACAAAGCTGAATGAAAGCCAGCAACACGGATAAAAACTCATATTTCCCCGCGGTGTTTCATCAACTACATTCTGATTGATGGTTTAATCAACCTCAAATCCAGCAACCGGTCGGAAACGTGAAGCTGAATTAGGAGTTCTCCTCCTCATTAAAGTCCAGTCTGGTGGACTCAGCAGGTCTGCTTCCTGACCACCACAGACCTGCAGGGAGTTTTTTCTTCTTGGTTCCAGAATCTGGAACTACATTTATTCATTTGTGCATTAAATCCGTTTCCTGCAGACCAGGTCCAACTTCTGCAGCTACACCTCCCTCTACAGGACACAACGTGGTAAGTTAAAATATTTATAAAGTTCTTTTCACAGATAAAAATCACAAAACAACAGCTGAGTAGCAGAATAAATAAATGACATGAGTTAAAAACAGTCCTAGAAGTCTTAAAAGTGTCTTCAGCCTTTTAGGAGTCCAGAGAGTGGAGCACACGGAGGGACGGATGCAGATTGTCCACAGTTTGGGGGCCACGAGTTGACAGAACAGGTCTCCCCCAGTTTTGGGATCTTCAGAAAACTCCTGCCTGATGGCAGGGTGGGGGCTTGAGGAGCGGGCCTGACAATGCACCATCCGGAAAGTTGAAACTACAGGTACTATCCAAGAAATGAGAATATCCTGAAAAAGTTCATGTGTTTCTATAATTCAACTTAAAAGGTGCAATTTACATATTGTTTAGACAAAAAATATGCAAATCAATATATTTCAAGCTTTCATTTGTTTGGATGTTGCTGATTAGAAGTTGCAGCTGAAGAAAACCTCAAATTCTAAAACTCAAAAAATTAGAATATTGCATGAAATCAATTTAAAAAGGACTTTAAATACAAAAATATGCGTCCTCCTGCAGTAAAATCGAGAATGGTCTATCTGCGGCTCGCAAGACAGGGGCGTGTCGTAGTGTGACGTTACTCGACGACACGCCCACCAGGCCAATGAGAGCACAGTAAAATCTAGCCCTACCCCTGACCCTTCCCCTAAACCTAACCAGACCCACCCACAATGCGACACGCCCACTATAGGACACGCCCACTGGGTTGCAAGCCGCAGATAGATACACTTGGTAAAATCTTGCATGTGTTCTTAGTACTTGGTTTGGTCCTTTTGCATGAATGACTCCTTAACCCGGCGTGGCATGGATGCTACCAGCTTTAACCCGGCGTGGCATGGACGCTAGCAGCTTTAACCCGGCGTGGCATGGATGCTAGCAGCTTTAACCCGGCGTGGCATGGATGCTAGAAGCTTTAACCCGGCGTGGCATGGATGCTAGCAGCTGTAACCCGGCATGGCATGGATGCTAGCAGCTTTAACCCGGCGTGGCATAAATGCTAGCAGCTGTAACCCGGCATGGCATGGATGCTAGCAGCTTTAACCTGGCGTGGCATGGATGCTAGCAGCTTTAACCCGGCGTGGCATGGATACTAGCAGCTTGTGGCATATCTCAGCTGTTATGGAAGACCAACATGCTTCCATCACAGCCTTGAGCTCTTCTTTATTGTTTGCTCCCTTCCTGTTCAGACTTTTTAAAGGCTCAGGGTACTTATGGAGGTGTTTGGATTATTTACCTGATTAGAATGTGACACTCTGAACCTACAATACTGGAGCTTTTCACAATATTCTCATTTTTTGTTTTAGAATTTGAGGTTTTCTTAAGCTGCAACTTCTAATCAGCAACATCCAAACAAATAAAAGCTTAAAATATATTGATTTGCATATTATTTGTCAATACAATATGTAAATTTTACCTTTTAAGCTGAATTACAGAAATACATGAACTTTTCAGGATATTCTAATTTTTTGGCAAGTACCTGCAGTCTGAAAACGGAACAGGAAGCCAGAAGACTTAATGAAAGCAGAGCTATGTGGCATGTTCGGGATGTTGGGGCAGTCTTTTTGGAGCGAGTAAAAGCAGAGGAGCAGAAATCAGGGCAAAGGATGAAACGAAAGGATGAATAATCATTTCAGGATCAGACTTCCCAGAATGCAGCATGATTATCTCAGCAGCTTCTTAGATGAACACGACTGTGGACGTTGGTGTGTGGAGGATTGTCTCCTCCAGGTGCTGGTGTTTTCTACATGCAGTGATGATGCAGTTACCTTGTTTTCCTGACAGTACACTCAGATCTCTGTGACCTGCAGGTGGAGGATCATTCATCACTCATGATCTGGTTCTGGACCAGTCAGCAGAGCTGCACTGATAAGTTACTGATGCTGAGACTTTCTAAAACCAACCAGACCACGGGCAGTCGGTCGCTCGGCCTTCCACGAAGCCAGGAAGTCCGAGGCATCTTCGGTAAAACCTCCCCGCTCTGCAGAACCAGGCAGGGTCCCCTTCAGAACTTCCGGCTGGTCTCCTGGATCTCCTGGACCGGACTCTCCAGCTGCAGCTCCATCTTTACTTCATTTATCTCTCTTTAAACTTTATTCATTATTTGTGTACTACATCATTATTTCTAATATTTTTAAGCCAGTTTATTATGTCTTATTTTTTTCTGCCACCTTTACAAGCAGGTGGAACTGGTCAGGCTGGAGCTTCCAGTGCTCCCATCCAGCCCACCACTACATTTAGAGGAAGAGTGAATGCTTACAGGAGAACAATGCAGGAGATTTTGGGACATTTTGAGGCGACATGTTTAGCTGTGTTGCTCAGTTTTACAACCAGTTCTACCTGGTTGTAAAAGTGACTAATCAAGTTTTCCAGCCATAGCAACTGATAGTAAAATCATAAACAATAATAGTTATTACAAATAATCACAAAGGTCTTTTTTTGTGATGTGGTGACACGCTTCAGATATTTTTACATATTGTCGAACCTTCCTAAAACATTTTTGTCTTGATTCATTTCTACTTTAAACCTTCTGTCAGCATAAATATGGCTGTTTAAAATTCTTTTTAGTGTTTTACCAGAAAAATAATGACAAAAACAGCAGAATGTTTTTAGAAATCTGATTTATTTGCATGCCTTAAAAACCATGTGACTACGTTCATATAAAACCATGTAACAGAGTATTCCTGCCACCATCATGACAGTCGGGACACAACCTATGAATAAAGGAAAACTTCAATAAAAAATTCTACCATTTAGAGAAGACACTTAAAGATGGAAACCGTAACAGACCCCAAACACTGCTAAATATGAACCAGAGTGAAGAAAAATAACACATTTACTCCCCAATAAACTCCCTCTTAAAAATTAGAACTATCAGTGAAGAGTTTTAAAAAGCAGCTGAGCAAAGCACTGGGGTTTACCACGCTCCTGAGTTCCCTAAACTCAACACTGAATTGTCTTTGCTCGATCCAAAGTGATCAATAACTGATGAACCAGTTGGTGTAGATTTGTACATTTTGAACCAGACTCTGTTGCGTCCTAAAACGATGAAAAACAAAAACCTTTCCAGAATGACGCACGAGAGCCTGAATGCAGAAACAATATCAGAATGAAAATATTCTTTGATGAGATTAAATGTTGCCTTCAATGACAATCAGAAACAATCCATGGACAGTTTGTTGTGTGAGCGTCCTGAAAATAAATGTGCAATTTAGCGCAAATTTAACTGAATGATTAACTAACTTCACCCGAAGAAAAGAAATTTGTACCAATTTACGTGATTATTTCAAGAAAACTGTTCAATCAGGTGCAATTAGCAAAATGTTTTGCGTGTGGAAAACGTGACCAAATTATGTCACCAGAGGTGGATTTTTTTCTGTAAGTGGAATATCCCAAACCTACAGAGGATACATGTGAAGGAAAACATCCTATTTAACGTCAGTGAGAGCCAACGCCGGCACCGCCGCGTTCCAGCGGCAGTTCCAGCGGCCGTTCCTGCTCAGACCACCAGATGGCGACATCAGTACGTGACGAAGTTGGCGGGAAATATCCCGACGCGCCCATCGTCCAGTTTCCCCTCCCACCAGTCGTACTGGGACTCCGTTTTGGTGATGACGGTGATCCGGTCGCCAGGAACAAAGCTCAAGTCTCCGGGCTGTTGTCCTGTGAATGGGTGGGTTGCCGTGACAACTAGAAGCCCGCTGGCCCCGCCCACTGTAGGCCCCGCAGCTGCAGGTATTTAGAAAAAAAAGGTCAATGATTGGTTTAACTGGGAACAGGTCAGCAATATAACTGGAGCATTTCAGACAGGCAGTCTCTCTCAGATGGGCAGAGGGACAGATGGACATAGGGACAGACAGATGGACAGAGGTTCACAAACCAGAACTGTTCTGTGGTCAGATGGAGGGGAATGTGAGGATGTTTCTGGGGGCATGGGGGATCCTGCAGACTAAAGGGGGTCGGGAGCATCAGTGGAAGGTTCGTGTTACTACACGGTGGTTAACATCACCCTGGAACTACTTTTTACAAACGTTTTACTACAAGATGGTAAAAATCGCCCTGGAACTACTTTTTACAGACGTGTAACTACACGGTGGTAAACATCAACCTGGAACTACTTTTTACAGACGTGTTACTACACGATGGTTTAACATCAGCCTGGAACTACTTTTTACAGGCGTTTTACTACAAGATGGTAAAATCACCCTGGAACTACTTTTTACAGACGTGTTGCTACACGAGGGTTTAACATCACCCTGGAACTACTTTTTACAGACGTTTTACTACACGGTGGTAAACATCACCCTGGAACTACTTTTTACGGACGTATTACTACACGATGGTAAACATCACCCTGGAACTACTTTTTACAGACATGTTACTTCACAATGGTAAACATCACTCTGGAACTACTTTTTACGGACGTGTTACTACACGATGGTAAACATCGCCCTGGAACTACTTTTTACGGAAGTGTTACTACACGATGGTAAATATCACCCTGGAACTACTTTTTACAGACATGTTACTACACGATGGTAAACATCACCCTGGAACTACTTTTTACAGACGTGTTACTACATGATGGTAAATATCACCCTGGAACTACTTTTTACAGACATGTTACTACACGATGGTAAACATCACTCTGGAACTACTTTTTACGGACGTGTTACTACACGATGGGTAACATCGCCCTGGAACTACTTTTTACGGAAGTGTTACTACACAATGGTAAATATCACCCTGGAACTACTTTTTACAGACATGTTACTACACGATGGTAAACATCACCCTGGAACTACTTTTTACGGAAGTGTTACTACACGATGGTAAATATCACCCTGGAACTACTTTTTACAGACGTGTTACTACATGATGGTAAACATCACCCTGGAACTACTTTTTACAGACGTGTTACTACACGATGGTAAATATCACCCTGGAACTACTTTTTACAGACATGTTACTACACGATGGTAAACATCACCCTGGAACTACTTTTTACAGACGTGTTACTACACGATGGTAAATATCACCCTGGAACTACTTTTTACAGACGTGTTACTACACGATGGTAAATATCACCCTGGAACTTCTTTTTACAGACATGTTACTACACGATGGTAAATATCACCCTGGAACTACTTTTTACAGACGTGTTTCTACATGATGGTAAACATCACCCTGGAACTACTTTTTACAGACGTGTTACTACACGATGGTAAATATCACCCTGGAACTACTTTTTACAGACGTGTTACTACACGATGGTAAATATCACCCTGGAACTACTTTTTACAGACATGTTACTACACGATGGTAAATATCACCCTGGAACTACTTTTTACAGACGTGTTACTACCACCAGATTCACATTCAGGTCATATTTTCCATCACGTGGTAAAATGTCTGTTTCATCATCCGATATGTTGTTTCTGTTCTGGTGGGGAGAAAATATTTTTAGGAGAGTTGGAATTCAATGTACTCTTTTGTTCATGTCTCACATCACAAAGACCGATTTTATTTTATTCATTTATTTAACTTTTATTTAACCAGGCAATGACATTAAGAACAAGATTCTTATTTACAATGCCGGCCTGGCAAGTGCCATAGGCACCTGTAAGATTTTGGACTTGGGGATTTAAAATACACAAAGTAAACCAGACTGTTTGTTGAAAATAATGAAAAGTGAATTCTTCTTTTCTTATGTACCGTTACACTTATTTGCAGAGGTGTGAGATGTCAGTGCAAACATTCGTACCGTAGCTCTGAGCGTCTCTGGAGGCGAACTGACCTGAAACAGAAAAATAATAAGCAACAAATTTGAAGATTAATGATGGAAATCAACGTAAAATAAATCAAATGAAACTTCAAACCAACAGCAGAACACGAGAATATTATTTGAACTCATGCAGGTGCAGATGTCGGTGAAAATCAACACTGAAACAGGGGAGCAGGAGTCTGCAACTGTTACAGTCCAAAGAGCCATTTTTGCCTCAACCCTGTTAAATAAAAGTTGCAAATATTTCATGGCCTTCTTTCTAAAGACAACTTATAACCTTTGATAAATACTTTATACACAGATTTTTCTTTTTTTACAGTGTAGTCAGTCTCAGTGAGATGACCATGGAAGGTCCATGGAGCCACTTGTGGCTCTGGAGCTGCAGGTTGCAGACTCCTGCACTAGAGGGAGCCGTCACCTCAAGAAACTGACTGTTCCCGGACACCTTACAACAACTTCAGTGTCACTCCTGGAGATAACGATTCATTTTGAAGCAGCTCTGGGACCTGAAGTTGATCATTTCCATAGGAGGAAGTGTTTACTGTTCCTAACATCTGAGTAAACACATGCACGGTGTGTAACCCAGTTACACCGTCAGCAGTGGACCATTAATGGGCCGGTGTGTTGACACTGGCTGCAGAGTCAAGACTGCTAGTTGATAATGCACATGAATGCACACACACATTTGTTCTTCTTCATCTGTGAGGACCATAGACATCACAGTTTACACCAATATGACCCAAAAACCAAGTCTGAGCCTCCTTCTGTGGGTCAGTGTCCTCACAAAGATAGCAGGAAGGAGAGGAAACGAGGTCCATGAGATGTGAGGATGAAACTCACTTGAGGTCTCAGACTTGTAGACGGAGATGCTTGGGTAGAGGGCGTTTTTTCTTCCTGTTCACACACAAACACACATTACACACCACTTTCAGACAAACAAACAAACAAACGGTTGTATCTGGGTGTTTACCGCCATCGGCCGCTGGCTGCTGCCTGCTGGTCTGAGCCTTCGGCTGGGACGGAGCTGGAGGTCTGGACGGAGGAGCAGACGACTGCAGGGAAACACTGCCAGGTTTATATCATCATCATCATCATGACATCATCTTCGTTTAACATGTCCAAGTCAGAGTTGTGGCCACTGTTTAAAGGAATATTCCACCCACAGAATGATGTAACTATCTTCCACGTCCCCTCATGGTGAGAAAGACTCTGCAGCACTTTTTTAATATCTCAAATGCAGCCGGTGATCAGGAAGGCTTCTCGTTTCCCCCCAACTTTCATATAATGGAGTTCACCGGGGTCCGAGCCAAAAAGGTCCATAAAAGTCCACAAAAACTTGTCAGTATTCCTCCATACTGCTCGTCCAATGTAATCCACGTGTCCTGAGTGGGTAGTGTCCAGAATTTACTGGAAACCATAATTTAGTCGATTTTTAGAGCCTAAAGCCTAATTTATAGTCGTCCGTAAAGTGCTCTACGTATGTTAAGGAGAGCCTCTCCGTCGTCTCCGGCTGCACAAAATATTTTCTAAAGAGTCCGTCGCTCCGTCAAAGGACAACGGAGACGGCAAGGGCTGTGATTGGTCTATCGCTACATAAACACCATGCGTAAACACTAGCAGTGCCATTTTTAAACCAACTGGCCATGAAGATGTAGATATGAGTCCAACCGAAGAACGTTTGGCTGAAGAAGTGAGGAAATACCAAAATCGCCCCATTGTCTTTATTTTGCATCTAAAGTATCTGTTACTGTAGCTGCAGCAACAATGGTCTTTCTCTCTCGGACGGCATCGCATGAGCAGGTCAGTCTTGCGTAGCGACCGCTTTTTATTGGACGGGAAATTGCACTGCGTATCCGGCAGCATGACGGAGAACGATGAAGGCTGGAGAGTCTCCGTCGTTACACAGTTGGATAACACATTACATAGTTGGATAAGTATACTGTAGCCTTAAACAGTACTACATCTTACTTTTGAGAAGCGCACATATGCGCGTTCACGAAACTACGGAAGCCTCGGCGTTCAGAGCCTACTCTGCCGAAAATGCAAGCGTAGAAGAAGAAATTCACTGTTTACGTTGTGCTAAGAGCGACAGAGCTGCAGACAAACCGGGACAAACACAAGAGGGTCCAAGAGGGGTTGATGTTGATTTAAAACAAAGAAAGAGAAAGAGAACGTGTGATCTCGTCTGCCGCGGCTTCTGTAGTTTCATTTACGCGCATAGGTGTGCTCGCAGGAGATGCGATGTAGTACTGATGTAGTACTGATGTAGTACTGTTTAGTTTATAAAAATCTACTAAATGACGTCGTTTCCAGTAAATTCTGGACGTTACCCACTCAGGACACTTGGATTACATTGGACGAGCAGTATGGAGGAATACTGACACGTTTTTGTGGACTTTTATGGACCTTTTTGGTTCGAGCCCGAGAGAAAGTTGGGGGAAACAAAAACCTGTCCGATCTCCGGCTGCATTTGAGATATTATAAAAGTGCTCCAGAGTCTTGCTCACCATGAGGATGAGGAGAAGATGAAGGACCATCATTCTGTGGGTGTACTATTCCTTTAACCCCCATCAACTGCTCCCCGGGTGCTTTAAGTAGCAGCCCGCTGCTCTCTGATGCATACAGAGATGGGTGAAATGCAGAGCCCGAATTTCCCCTCAGGGATTATAACAATATATATAAAAAAAAAAATCCCCAAATTATGAGTATGGGATATCAGATAAGTCTAAAGAGATCAAAAGAATCACAAAAAAGGATCCAAAATAACCTCAGAGGGTTACAAAATGGCTCGACAGCATGGGTACTATACCACAAGATGCATGAAAGTACTCTGAAGGAGTTTTAAGAGCTTTTAAGCATGTTACTGTGTTACTACCTCATAAAAAACTTTAAGATGAAGTAATTTGAGTAATCTGATTAATCTGAATATTCAGCACCTTAACACGACTGACTGACCACCGCTGTACATAACGAGGTGGCACCAGTCACGAAGTGACAGATATGCATGCGCAGCATCGCAGCAAGACGCCCTCTTTGTTCAGGAGAAACTGGAGGAGAAGCCGAACCACACACTCTCTGAGGAAGAAACCAACACCTGCAGGGAGATTTCCTCAGAGACAAGCAGCCATTTGATCCAGAGCTCAGGAGAATTATTTTCTTTAAGCTCTAGAGGGCTGGAAGTTGGAAATAATGTGTTGGGTCTGGGTGGAGCATACAGCTCCACAACAGGCTGCTCTGTTTTATTCCGTTGATTAGAGTCCGATCATCCATCAATGTTCACAGATAACATCCATGTGAGTGATGAAGCCGGTGCTAAAACAAATTCTGTGACCCTTCTGAATTGGTCTCTCTTCTGGAGCGACGTCGTGAAATGGGCGTAAAACATGTTGAGATTGGTGGAGAGCTTCGGTGGTTCAGACCACCGCTGAAATCAGGAAGGAGGAAACACTTTTTCACACAACTGTAGGTCCATCCACGATGGTAAAGAAGTAAATACACAGTTTGGAGCTGTGAAACAGCGCAATATAAATATATGTTGATCTGTTTAATTTTTCAGACTTGTATTGGTTGAATAGTGACAAAAATAATAGTAATTAAAGCCGCAAGCGGCGATGAAGGCCGTCCCATCTCTGGCGCCGCTCAGGCCTATGCACCGCGTAGTCTGTGTCATGTTCTACCAGTGTGCCTAATTTCATGGCGTTTGGTTGATGTGGTAGCACAGAATGATCATTTGAAGCTTTGTAGGGGGCACTGTAGAGCCACATTTAAACTTCAGGAATACGTGTCCACTTAATCAGTTTCATGTTCTACCAGTGTGCTGAATTTGATGGTCTTCAGTTCATCTGGTAGCCCAAAATTATCATTTGAAGGTTTGTAGGGGGCGCTGTAGAGCCATTTTTGAAGATATACAAAATATCTCCAAGTGAATCAGTTCAGGGGATCACCATCATCATCTGTAGCAAGTCTGGTGGAGATCTGATCTTTTTTTGTGTCATTTCCATGTACTTCCTGTTTCCATGGCGTTGGGCTGATATTCGCCATGGTTACGTTTTGGCATATCTTTTACTGTGTTCTTTTACTGAGTTTTTTACTGTGGCATCATGGAAGGGTTTGACGTGTTGTGAAGCACTTTCAAATCCATGGGCTTCATCATTGAAGTTCTGGACCCCAGACACTGAAAAGTAACACTTCCTGTCCCCAGGGGGCGGGGCTAAGGTGAAACCCGGAAATGGTCATGTAGGTGTGTTCAGCATTCTGCCAGCATCATACGTAGCAATTTTGATGCAGATATCTGCTTTTATTCCAGAGTTATATCAGTTTCGTGTTTCATGGCGAGAAGGTCAACTTTGAGGCTCCGCCCCCTCCACATGCTTACAAACTTCTGAATGCAGAGCACAACTAGAAATCTCACATGCCTTGTGAACACAAAGACACCATTGGGGTGACCGTACCATTAGCGGTTTATGAAGAGTTAATGCAAATGCGACGTGAGTGAAACACAAAAATGGCAACTTTGACCCAAAATGGCGACTTTGACCCAAAATGGCGACTTTGACCCAAAATGGCCGACTTCCTGTTGACTTTTCAGCACGACGTTAAAAGGCTTATTTGTCCGCCCTGACATGTAGAACAAATGTACCGAGTTTCATAAAGATCAGTGACATGCAGTTCTGGGGCTCCTGCAAAAGGTGGCGCTAGAACACAGTTTCACCCGAGCGGTCACGAAAACACCAAATTATGAAATTTTTCGATTTCAAATGGGGGGGTAGCCAAAATTTGGTGACTTTTTGATCATGTTCAGGCCCCCAAAAATGGGATTAATTAGTTAATTAATATCTATACTAAATGCTTGCATTACAATAGGCCTTCGCAGCGCCTTTGGTGCTCGGACCTGATAATGGATCAGATTTATATCATGCTTTTTAAGGCACTCAAAGCTTCACAGTAGGTCCATTATTCATTCCCTCCTCATTCATGGTAAGCTTGTATGTAGCCACAGCTGCCCTGGAGCAGACTGACGGAAGCGTGGCAGCTAATGATGCGCCTACGGCCCCTCCGACCCCCACCCGAACATTCACATGCATTCATACACCAGCGATGCCCCCAAAAGTCATTATTTATCTTGGGCTGCTGCTGAACATGCGGTCTGACAAAGACTTCTTATGATAAATGTTGCAGCTGTATGTTTCAGGATCTGGGACACAACGCTGATACCAGAGAGCAAGACCAACCACAGACACACAAACAAGTCACACTATGACCAACAAACGTCTGCATCGTCATGGTGTTAACTACAATCTAACCGCACAGTCAGCATGATCAGAGCATTCGTAAATACATCTGACGGGGGAAGAATCCAGACCCGCCACGTTACATCATCAGGTCCTGACAGGTGGCAGCTCCACCTGCTGCTCTACACGTCATTCTCCTGTCAGATACCACGGCTGCTTCACATTTTCACGGACTACCTGCGTTAACTGCTGATTTAACACAACGTGGCTGTTTGCCACCAGCAGCAGCGTATCAGTGGCTGGAATATGAGGCTGACGTCTGGGCTGAACCCTCCGTCCCTGATCCACGTTCCTGATCTGGACTCGTCTGTTAAGAACATGCTGGAGGTTCTGAAGAACCACCTAAAGAACGCCAGCAACAAGGCATCTGGGAAGCTTAGTGACCCGTCTGTGGGTGTTAGGTTTAGGTTATTTTTACCTAGTTATGTAATCGGCATTTAATCGGCCCGTCAATCATCTGGTCGAGTCGTGGGTAGAGAACTGGTACACGTTCTACACCGGCAACGTTCCACCGGCACAAACCGTTGTGTTGCGTTGCATCTCCAAATATGAACATATGACATGATGAGAGTTTATTGTCCTATGCTTCCCGAATAGCTCCAACTTTAACTGAGCTCAGTTCAGGACTACAGCCGGAACTCTGCACACGGGTTCACGTCTGGATTCACAGGCTGGTGGATGTTAGACGAACTTCTGTCGGGCCGGGGACGTTGTGTCGTACAGCATTGTGCTGCCGGCAGGACTCCGGCGAGTCATCCGAGGCAGAATCAAAGCAGTCATAAAACCGTAAATGACAGGAAAAAAGATGCGGCACCTGGAGACGGCCGGCTGTACAGGAGTCAGGTTACAGCGAATCAGATGCAGGTCCACCGGCCCTGATAACGTTCCTGCCTCTGGTCTGAGGAGCTCGGGTTGATGACACACCTCTACAGAGAAAACTAACCTCGCACTGTGTTGCATTGTGATGCTAAAGCGTCTCCGCGGCAACAGTTTTACTTCCTGTATCTGGCAGCAATGATATCATCTCCCATGAAGGACTTAGATTTACTAGATGTATACGGTTAAAAACACGGCCACGTGTCATAGTTCAAAGACGAATCAGAATTTGTTTCATCAAACGAACCATCACCATAACAACCTGGAAGCAACGTACGACTCCACAGCTGGTGAGGAACTAGTTAGTCCCCCCTCATGTCATGATACGTGAAACAGGGTTTGTTTCCAGCATCATTCCGTTAACCCGGCATCTACACCGAGAGTCCCGTGTCTAAGTGATCTGTCTCGGGAGTGGAGAAAATTGTTTTTAATGACATGCTAGGTGGTTCCTACTGATTTGTGCTAGCATTAGCATTAGCATTAGTGACTTCCTGCACCTAGAATAACGGGATGAAACATGTTGAAACTGTCTCCAGTAATAAATAATACCCTGAAAACTCTAAAATGAAGCTTTGTTTATTTTTTATTCCACCTCTATTGAACCAGGAGGTCCCGTTGAGATTATAAATCTCTTTTACAAGAGAGGTCAAGATAGCAGCCAATCGGAATAAAAAAATACAGTTAAGCAATATGAACAACTGAAAACAGAAAAAGCTAAAAAAGATAGGCTGGAAGTTTACCCAGTCTACGTATAGTTAGTGACGTCCAGCCCACCAGATCATAGAGAATGCAGAGGTGAGTGCGGGATTTTGCATTTGTAATAAACCGTAAAGATGCATGATACACAGAGTCCAGTATTTGCAAGATAGAAGCTGCATGCACATACAGTATGTCGCCGTAATCAATCATAGACAGAAAAGCAGCTTCCACCAGTTTTTTCTTGGCATAGAAAGAAAAGCAAGATTTGTTTCTAAAATAAAAACCAATCTTCACTTTAAGCTTCCTGACTAAAGTTGTAATATGTACATCAAATGAAAGTCTGTCATCTATCCATATACCCAAGTACTTGTAAGCCGGAACCCTTTCAATGGTTTTTCCCTCTGATGTAAAAATGGTAAGATCATCAATGGAATATGACTTAGATTTTGAGAGAACCATGAACTTTGTTTTCTGAGTGTTTAAGACCAATTTTAAGTTTGACAGTGACATTTGTAAAGACTGAAGTGCAGCTTGAAGGTCTTGAACCGCCCCTGCTACAGAGGGAGCATGAGTATAAATGACTGTGTCATCAGCATATAAATGTATTTTTGCTTGCATGTCCTTGCCCAGATCATTTATAAAAATTGAAAATAAAATAGGCCCTAAAATGGATCCCTGAGGAACTCCTTTCAGATTTATGTAAAAAACCAGCCCAGTAACGTCGGGGAACTGAAAATGAAGTGGTGGTTCTTCAAACACAGACATGCGACGTACCTTAACACGCATGTTTTTGCTGGTCCAGTCGGTGGTGTACGCCTCTGTGTAGACGTCCAGGATGTGGTAGAGGTCGTTGCACTCCAACGGAGGCTCGACATCACCGTTCAAAATGGCTGACGCCCGGATATCTTGGGAGTAGAACCTGCCGATGAAACGTGACATGAAAGAAAGGCAGTAAATTAGAGCAATCTTAGGCATGATCCAGGTGGACTGAGGTAGTTTCCATACTTGCGGTTGGTTTCCTTGCGTTCTATCAGGTAAGATCCCTCCAGAGAAATCCCTGCAAACAACCCTCTGGACCTGCAGTAGGTGAAGACGGCCGCAGGGCTGCGCAGAGCAACGTCCGCCTCCACATTCCTGACAAACAGAGCGGAGCGGCATTAAAAGGACCAACATCTGGAATATTCCAGGAAATCTAATGTTCTGAGTCTGGCTGTCAATGTGGTGATTAAACCATTTAAACCATTTCTACTGCTTTTATTGTGTTGCTTTTATTCATTCATTGGTCACTGGTTGGCCATTGGCCTAAAAATGTGCTAAAAAAGCTGACAAACAGATTCACTGGGACACAAAATGGACCTTTTATGAACCTTTTTGGTTGAAGCCGGTGAACTCCATTATATAAAAGTTGGGGGGAAAACCAACCACTGGGCAAATTGAACTGGGCAAATTTGCAGATCTCATAGTTTAAGTTACATGGGCCCCATATGTGGAAGCCCACATGGGAAAACACAGTTGGAGCTACCATGGAAACCATGGAAACACCCACTTGGGTCCCGTATACAGACAAAATTTAACCCATATGGGCCCCACATGCAATGCTGGCTGGGTCTGTGGGTGTACTATTCCTTATACAACTGAAAAGGGGGAGTGAATATATGCGAAACGTCTGCAGAGATGCCAAATGACTGAAAAAGATGAAACCACTGCAGCGAAGCAGCGCAAAATGTCTACAAATGACCAGAGTCAAGAAAGGCTGCGACACAACAAAGAGAAAGAAATACAAAAGAGAAGTGCAAAAAAAGCTGCACAGATGTAAAATAAAGAGAAGGAAGAGCTGAAGATGAAAACTCAGAAAACAAATGACTGACGAGCACGAAGCAGCTCAGAATGTCACAACAACCACAGAGCTTAGAAATGTTCCATCAGTGTTTGAGGCCCCAGGCTTCATCGCACCGCTGCAAACCTGAACACGACGCGCACCCACACCGTTTCCACGAAGCTGGATTTATGTGTTTATTTAATCATCATGTTCATTCACCCATCAGCTGGCTGTAAATCCAACCCGGTTCAAGCCAGGTCCCTCAGCCTTCTGTCTGCAGATCATCGTACGAAGCAACACCTGGACACACCCACACTCGTCTGAGACGACACCGAGTCCCCCGCCGAGAATCAGCCCTACAGCCGTAAATCACAGCCTCTAAAGTAAACCACAGCCCACGCAGCCCCCGTTTCCTCCAACAGGATCCGTCTGTTGAAGCTTCAGGCCTCAAAACACGACTGTCATCAGGTGCATCGTAAATCTCCAGCAGGCAGGATGGAACATTACAACAAAGCTGTAATTTACATCAACTGTAAACATTAGAAGTAATTAAGAGGCAGCCAGACAGAGTGGGGGGGGGCTCACCTGCCCATAGGTCCCACGGCGACGGTGCAGTTCCCGCCCAGCGTCAGGTTCCCGCCCTTCGTGAACGCCTCAATGGCCCTGCGCTGGTTCAGGATAATCACCAGGTCTGACACCTGAACACAACGTGATGCATTCACAGATCACTCGCAGCATCAAGTCCCGACGTTTACCATCAGTAAATGTAAAAAGTATTCCCACCCCCGAGAAACCCCCGATAGTGTCCAGCTGTCCTCAAAGGAGTGAAATAGCATGACCGGCAGCAGGCTGGACGAAGGTCAGGTTCAGAAAACATTTACACGTCCTCAAAGGACAGAAATTATGGGACGACCGGATCGTAACACGTCTGTGAAAAGTAGTTCCAGGGAGACGTTTACCATCGTGTAGTAACACGTCTGTGAAAAGTAGTTCCAGGGTGATGTTTACCATCGTGTAGTAACACGTCTGTGAAAAGTAGTTCCAGGGTGATGTTTACCATCGTGTAGTAACACATCTGTGAAAAGTAGTTCCAGGGAGAGGTTTACCATCGTGTAGTAACACGTCTGTGAAAAGTAGTTCCAGGGTGATGTATACAGTCATGTAGTAACACGTCTGTAAAAAGTAGTTCCAGGGTGATGTTTACTGTCGTGTAGTAACATGTCTGTAAAAAGTAGTTCCAGGGTGATGTTTACAGTCGTGTAGTAACACGTCCGTAAAAAGTAGTTCCAGGGTGATGTTTACCATCGTGTAGTAACACATCTGTAAAAAGTAGTTCTAGGGTGATGTTTACAGTCGTGTAGTAACACGTCTGTAAAAAGTAGTTCCAGGGTGATGTTAACTGTCGTGTAGTAACACGTCTGTAAAAAAGTAGTTCCAGGGTGATGTTTACCGTCATGTATACGTCTGTAAAAAGTAGTTCTAGGGTGATGTTTACCGTCATGTAGTAACACATCTGTAAAAAGTAGTTCCAGGGTGATGTTTACCATCTTGTAGTAGTAGTGTAGTAGACATGAGGCTACCAGTTTAACATTAGGACTCCCGTTTCCAGTCATGCTGCCCTGATGGATCCAGTATGTGGTCCAGGTCTTGGGTGTTGGATCCAGTATGTGGTCCAGGTCTTGGGGAATGGATCCAGTATGGGGTCCAGGTCTTGGGTGATGGAACCAGTCTGTGGTCCAGGTCTTGGGTGATGGATCCAGTATGGGGTCCAGGTCTTGGGTGATGGATCCAGTATGTGGTCCAGGTCTTGGGTGATGGAACCAGTCTGTGGTCCAGGTCTTGGGTGATGGATCCAGTATGGGGTCCAGGTCTTGGTTGATAGATCCAGTATGGGGTCCAGGTCTTGGGTGATGGATCCAGTATGTGGTCCAGGTCTTGGGTGATGGATCCAGTATGTGGTCCAGGTCTTGGGTGATGGATCCAGTATGGAGTCCAGGTCTTGGGTGAATGAATCAAGTTGGGGATCAGGTTTTGGGGTGATGGATCCAGTATGGGGTCCAGGTCTTGGGTGATGGATCCAGTATGGGGTCTAGGTCTTGGGTGATGGATCCAGTATGGGGTCCAGGTCTTGGGTGATGGATCCAGTATGGAGTCCAGGTCTTGGGTGATGGATCCAGTATGGAGTCCAGGTCTTGGGTGATGGATCCAGTATGGGGTCCAGGTCTTGGGTGATGGATCCAGTATGGAGTCCAGGTCTTGGGTGATGGATCCAGTATGGGGTCCAGGTCTTGGGTGATGGATCCAGTATGGGGTCCAGGTCTTGGGTGATGGATCCAGTATGGGGTCCAGGTCTTGGGTGAGGGTAGTGTAGTGTAGGCTACCGTTTCCATGGACACTAATGCACGTGAACGTTCCCCAACTAATGCTGAGAACATTTCGTTTGAATAGTTCCACATCTTTTATCTCCGCTTTGTCTCAGATGGTAGAACGTCTGTCCATGAGTCCTTCTGTCCGTCTGAGAGACTCTGAAATGCTCTGTTCATTCTCAGTCATGTTTCCATCTGTCCATGTTTGTCTGTCCGTCTATCCATCTGTCCATGTTTCCGTCTGTCCATCTGTCCTTCTGTCAGACTCTGAAATGCTCTGTTCATTCTCAGTCATGTTTCCATCTGTCCATCTGTCTATGTTTCCATCTGTCCATCTGTGAGACTGAAATGCTCCGTTCGTTCTCAGTCATGTTTGGACCTGTTGTTCTGGAATCTGATTGGTTGTCCATGTGTCCTCCAGTTGTCCCTTTCCCTGTTCCACCGTTCTGCAGACGTGTCGCTGCCTCAGATTCAGAATGAGCCACATTTTCCACGTTACGGGACAACGTCTCCGTTTCAAACACTTCATCGTCTACGGGGAATCAGATCTGTGCTGATGCGAGCTGGAAATCGTGGTGTCCCATCTTAAACACAGAGCCGGCCTTCGGGAACTCAGGTTGTGTGTACATGTGTTCCTCATTTGTCTCTTTCTCATGATTTAAAGGGGAAGTTCAGGATTTCTGACAGAGGGTCTCATTTTGGAGTGAGCCAGCGTCCTGCTCATCGCTGGAGACAGTTTCATCTGATTCCATCTCATATTCTTGTTACCGTGGTCCCCGATGCTAATGCTAGCATACGTCCATAGGAATCTGCTAGCTGAACACCCGAGGAAATCAGTTATGACACCAGACTGTCTGTGGAAAAGCCTTGTTAACAAAATAATATCATCTTGTAGGGCTGGGCGATATTTTATCGTGTGCGATATATCAAAGAAATTCCCCGTGATAAAAACTAGTCATCTCACGATAAAAATGATCAATTCATTTACATGTATCAGCCACGTTTACAGTTATTTATATGGTTATTTTCTGTTTGCATTGTTTGAATAAATGTCAGATTTGTTCTCATATTTCAGACTTGTTTGGTTGGTATTACTACAGTTTTGCAGTACAGCTGTACTACTGGGACTTAATTGATGTGGTTTCGTGTATTATTTCTAATATTATTTTAGAGCTCTCAAGACAATGTAGTGATAGATTTATACAAACAATGATATTTTTTATTGTCAATTATCGTTACCGTGATGAAAACCAGAAACTATCCTGCTATATTTTTTAGTGCATCCGTATCATCTTGCATCACAAATTACACGTTACATTTTGAGGAACTAGTTTCTCACCAGCAGCGGAGTGATACTTTGCTTCCAGGTGGTGAGAAGGGAGAGCGATGCGGTTCTACACAAACAGAAGCGCCACAGTCTTCGTACATTTTCAACAGCTTGTTATTTTACAGAATTAAGAACAGTTGTAGGCAACACGGTTTATAAGTGTTCATTTTTACAGTCGCCGCTACTGTAACCACATTCCTTCGCACACTTAACGGCAGATGATATCACTCTGCAAATACCGGAAGTAAAAATGTGTTGCCGCTCTGACACTTTATTATCAAAATGTAACGCAATACAAGGTAAGTTTTATAATAAACACTATTTTGTTAACACGCATTTCCGCAGATAGTCTGGTGGTATAACCAATTTCACGCAGGTGCGTGTCTGACCGCAGGTGTGTGTCTGACCGCAGGTGCGTGTCTGACCACAGGTGCGTGTCTGACCACAGGTGCGTGTCTGACCACAGGTGCGTGTCTGACCGCAGGTGCGTGTCTGACCACAGGTGCAGGTGTGTGTCTGACCGCAGGTGCGTGTCTGACCGCAGGTGCAAGTGTGTGTCTGACCGCAAGTGCGTGTCTGACCACACGTGCAGGTGTGTGTCTGACCGCAGGTGCGTGTCTGACCGCAGGTGCCTGTCTGACCGCAGGTGCCTGTCTGACCGCAGGTGCCTGTCTGACCGCAGGTGCAAGTGTGTGTCTGACCGCAGGTGTGTGTGTGACCGCAGGTGCGTGTCTGACCACAGGTGCAGGTGCGTGTGTGACCGCAGGTGCATGTCTGACCACAGGTGCAGGTGCGTGTCTGACCGCAGGTGTGTGTCTGACCGCAGGTGCGTGTCTGACCACACGTGCAGGTGTGTGTCTGACCGCAGGTGCGTGTCTGACCACACGTGCAGGTGTGTGTCTGACCGCAGGTGTGTGTCTGACTGCAGGTGCAGGTGTGTGTCTGACCGCAGGTGCAAGTGTGCGTCTGACCGCAGGTGGAAGTGTGCGTCTGACCGCAGGTGGAAGTGTGCGTCTGACCGCAGGTGCAAGTGTGCGTCTGACCGCAGGTGCAAGTGTGTGTGTGACCGCAGGTGCGTGTGTGACCACAGGTGCGTGTCTGACCGCAGGTGTGTGTCTGACCGCAGGTGCGTGTCTGACCACACGTGCAGGTGTGTGTCTGACCGCAGGTGTGTGTCTGACCGCAGGTGCGTGTCTGACCACACGTGCAGGTGTGTGTCTGACCGCAGGTGCGTGTCTGACCGCAGGTGTGTGTCTGACCACAGGTGCAGGTGTGTGTCTGACCACAGGTGCAGGTGTGTGTCTGACCGCAGGTGCAGGTGTGTGTCTGACCGCAGGTGCAAGTGTGTGTCTGACCGCAGGTGCAAGTGTGCGTCTGACCGCAGGTGCAAGTGTGCGTCTGACCGCAGGTGCAAGTGTGTGTGTGACCGCAGGTGCATGTGTGACCGCAGGTGTGTGTCTGATCGCAGGTGCAAGTGTGTGTCTGACCGCAGGTGCGTGTGTGACCGCAGGTGCAGGTGTGTGTCTGAACGCAGGTGTGTGTCTGACCGCAGGTGTGTGTCTGACCGCAGGTGCGTGTCTGACCACACGTGCAGGTGTGTGTCTGACCGCAGGTGCGTGTCTGACCGCAGGTGTGTGTCTGACCACAGTTGCAGGTGTGTGTCTGACCGCAGGTGCAGGTGTGTGTCTGACCGCAGGTGCAGGTGTGTGTCTGACCGCAGGTGCAAGTGTGCGTCTGACCGCAGGTGCAAGTGTGCGTCTGACCGCAGGTGCAAGTGTGTGTGTGACCGCAGGTGCGTGTGTGACCGCAGGTGCGTGTGTGACCGCAGGTGCGTGTGTGACCGCAGGTGCGTGTGTGACCGCAGGTGTGTGTCTGATCGCAGGTGCAAGTGTGTGTCTGACCGCAGGTGCGTGTGTGACCGCAGGTGCGTGTGTGACCGCAGGTGCAGGTGCGTGTGTGACCGCAGGTGCGTGTGTGACCGCAGGTGCAGGTGTGTGTCTGAACGCAGGTGCGTGTCGGACCGCAGGTGCAGGTGTGTGTCTGACCGCAGGTGTGTGTCTGATCGCAGGTGCAGGTGTGTGTCTGATCGCAGGTGCGCGTCTGAGCGCAGGTGCGTGTCTGACCGCAGGTGCAGGTGCGTGTCTGACCGCAGGTGAAGGTGCGTGTCTGACCGCAGGTGAAGGTGTGTGTCTGACCACAGGTGCAGGTGTGTGTCTGACCGCAGGTGCAGGTGCGTGTCTGACCGCAGGTGAAGGTGTGTGTCTGACCGCAGGTGCAGGTGCGTGTCTGACCGCAGGTGCAAGTGTGCGTCTGACCGCAGGTGCAAGTGTGCGTCTGACCGCAGGTGTGTGTCTGACCGCAGGTGCAGGTGTGTGTCTGACCGCAGGTGCAGGTGTGTGTCTGACCGCAGGTGCAGGTGTGTGTCTGACCGCAGGTGCAGGTGCGTGTCTGACCGCGGGTGCAGGTGCGTGTCTGACCGCGGGTGCAGGTGCGTGTCTGACCGCAGGTGTGTGTCTGACCACAGGTGCAGGTGTGTGTCTGACCGCAGGTGCAGCTGCGTGCCTGACCGCAGGTGCAGGTGCGTGTCTGACCGCAGGTGCAAGTGTGCGTCTGACCGCAGGTGCAAGTGTGCGTCTGACCGCAGGTGCAAGTGTGCGTCTGACCGCAGGTGCAGGTGTGTGTCTGACCGCAGGTGCAGGTGTGTGTCTGACCGCAGGTGCAGGTGTGTGTCTGACCGCGGGTGCAGGTGTGTGTCTGACCGCGGGTGCAGGTGCGTGTCTGACCGCGGGTGCAGGTGTGTGTCTGACCGCAGGTGCAGGTGTGTGTCTGACCGCAGGTGCAGGTGAGTTCACCAGAGTTATGCAACAGTTCGGATACCCGACGGTAACCTGCAAAGACGCTGTTCAGCAGGTAGAAATGACAAAGATTAATATCACGGTTCAGGTGTGGAGGACATTCCTGTAGTTCGGGTGTCGCGGTGAGAATACGTTTCTTCTTCGTTGGACATGACGTGTTTTAAACATCAGGATGATTTCCAGCAGCAGAGACGCTGATGTGAAGCAGGACGGAGAACACGGTTTCAGCCAGGATGATGGTCTTTATGCAGGAATCTGTGAATTGTGCGGGTCAGGTTTGACAGGCAGAGCCCCTGTTCGTGGGTGTCGGTTCGGGTGGATGCGGGTCGGTAAACCTGCAGAACTCAGATGTGCACGCGGCTGCACGCCAAGTGATGGTCGGCGTGCCCAAACACGAAGAGGATGCAGCAGATTCATGCAGGACAGGCAGACATTTCCTGCATCATGAACGTCTGGCAGACCACAGATGAACATTTTCTCCAGTCTCGTCTCGTCATTTTTTATTCGTCATAGAGACACGATTAGCTCATCATTGTCTCGTTATTGTCACGAAAAAAAGGAGCATCAACGAAATGATTTAGTCATCGTCATGGTTAACGAAAACAACACTGCTCCAAAATGAGACCCTATGTCAGAAATGCTGAACTGGCCCTTTAATGCCTCGGTTTCGTGAACAGTTTGGGTTGGAAAACCATAAAACAGTAGAAGTTTGACTTACCTCCACCCCGATCTCGAAGCCTCCACCCAGACCGGCGATGCCGATGGCCGAAGGTGCTGACCAGCCTAAACACCCCCCCCCCCACAACAGCAGACAGGTTAAGCCTCTGTGACCCGAGTGATGATGTAAGCGCAGACTGCGGGTGAGCGTGGCTCGGCAGTGATGGCGCCAGCGTTTATCATGTCGCAGATTCTTTATTGTCAGAAATCCACAAAAATCGCCTGCAGCCGGAAGAGCAGCGTCTGTGGAAGCGCTTCAGCCCGGTCCGTGTGACCGGTCCTGGGGGCACCACCAGCGCCAGCACCCGCCGACCGCCACCGCTCGAGGTGTCAGATGACTACGACTCCCTCCCGATGCCGCGGGGGGGTCTGCTTGCTGCCATGACGGCTGAAGAGGTCACAAGACAAAAGCAGGAACAACAAGCGTTCTGTGGAACTAAAGGGAGAAAAATGGAAGAGGATCTGGGACAGATGGTCTTCCAGGGGACGAAGTCTCAATGACAACGTCTCCCCTGAGGACGACTGCAGGACGATGTGATGGAGACACGAAAATGTACAACTAAGGAAGGACAGGAGCCCTCATGGATCCTGAAACACCACCTGATCTGCAGAACCTGTACGTGCACGAGGGTGTGACATGATGGTGGTGAACTGGGTTCGTTCCATCTCTGGTCTGTGAGGGACGTTTACACGAACCTAACGACATCGTTAACTGTGGTTTCTGTGAACAAGTTCGTGCAGCTCTACGATATAAAAAAGACTTCTATAGAAACAGAATCTGATTTGATCTGATATTTTAACCCCAGAATGTGGGAACGATACTGGGAGCTGGAACTGATACTGGGAACGATACTGGGAGCTGGGACTGACACTGGGAGCTGGAACTGATACTGGGAACGATACTGGGAGCTGGAACTGATACTGGGAACGATACTGGGAGCTGGAACTGATACTGGGAACGATACTGGGAGCTGGGACTGATACTGGGACTGATACTAGGAGCTGGGACTGATACTGGGACCGATACTGGGAGCTGGGACTGACACTGGGAGCTGGAACTGATACTGGGAGCTGGGACTGATACTGGGAACGATACTGGGAGCTGGGACTGACACTGGGAGCTGGAACTGATACTGGGAACGATACTGGGACCTGGGACCGATACTGGGAACGATACTGGGAGCTGGGACTGATACTGGGAACGATACTGGGAGCTGGGACTGACACTGGGAGCTGGAACTGATACTGGGAACGATACTGGGACCTGGGACTGATACTGGGAACGATACTGGGAGCTGGGACTGACACTGGGAGCTGGAACTGATACTGGGAACGATACTGGGACCTGGGACTGATACTAGGACCGATACTGGGACGTTACTGGGAGCTGGGACTGATACTGGGACTGATACTAGGAGCTGGGACTGATACTGGGACCGATACTGGGACAATACTGGGAGCTGGGACTGATACTGGGAGCTGGGACTGATACTGGGAGCTGGGACTGATACTAGGAGCTGGGACTGACACTGAGAGCTGGGACTGATACTGGGACTGATCCTGGGAGCTGAGACTGATACTAGGAGCTGGGACTGATACTGGGACTGATACTGGGAGCTGGGACTGATACTGGGAGCTGGGACTGATACTAGGAGCTGGGACTGACACTGAGAGCTGGGACTGATACTGGGACTGATCCTGGGAGCTGGGACTGATACTGGGACCAATACTGGGACTGATACTGGGAGCTGGAACTGATACTGGGAACGATACTGGGACCTGGGACTGATACTAGGAGCTGGGACTGACACTGGGACCGATACTGGGACGTTACTGGGAGCTGGGACTGATACTAGGAGCTGGGACTGATACTGGGACCGATACTGGGACGATACTGGGACGATACTGGGAGCTGGGACTGATACTGGGAGCTGGGACTGATACTAGGAGCTGGGACTGACACTGAGAGCTGGGACTGATACTGGGACTGATACTGGGAGCTGGGACTGATACTGGGACTGATACTGGGACCAAGGAAATCTCATGAGAATTCACGAAAACTTCACGATATTTTCATATGCTGATATATTGACATTCAAAAACGTGGTATCGATCTATTTTTCTAGTGAAATCTTATGACATTTCGTCGTTCTGTTATAAAATCTCCTGAGAATTTACAACATACGTGTATCGATTTGATATCGGCATATGAAATTTTTACTGATATACTGTAATGATCCCTGAGGGGATATTGCGGCTCTGCGTGTCACCATCTCTGTGAGTATCAGAGAGCAGCTGCTAGTTAAAGCACTTGGGGAGCGGTGGGGGGGGGTTAAGGACCTTGCTCAAGGGTCCACGGTGGTTCACCCGAGTGTCGTGACGCGGACTCAAACCCAGGACTGGAACCCGCAACATTTCCACTAGGCTATCCACTCCCCCCTAAATTTCACGATATTTCAGTGAATCAATATCCCCCCCCCTCTTTTTCACAGCATCAAAAACGGAAAACAAAGCTGCTATTTGAAATGACGGCTTTTTCTTCAGCTTCAATATCGGTGTCGATATCGGTTATTGGCCACGTGAGTTTTAAAATATCGGCATATCGGATATCAGCCAAATATCACCTGTTATCACATTAAAAGGAACTTCCGGTCTTATCAGTGGCAGGTCA
Source organism: Atherinomorus stipes (assembly GCA_023101725.1). Taxonomy (NCBI): domain Eukaryota; kingdom Metazoa; phylum Chordata; class Actinopteri; order Atheriniformes; family Atherinidae; genus Atherinomorus; species Atherinomorus stipes. The sequence continues at coordinate 106,024 of JALJCO010006860.1, forward strand.
GCAATGATGACCTAGAAACTGGTGGCAAAGCTGAGGATGCTCAGCGTTTTCTGGTCTGCAGGTGGGTGAAGGAGGCATGGAGCAGGCTGCCCTGCACCCTGCCTGAGGAAAAAACGGGCTCGTGCTTACGTCTGTCGGCCAGTCTGGCGATGACGATGCCGCTGCCTCCTCTGGCCGTGATCATGAAGCCGGCCTTGATGACTGAAATGATGGCCAGACCCTCGGCCTTCGCGATGATGTGAGCTGCAGCACACAGGAGACGTGGGAGGTCAGCCACGCGTCACAGCGCGCCCCCCCCCCCCTCACATCTTACCGGGGATGAGCTTGTCCGGGCCGTTCCTGTTGGTGATCTCAGTGAAGTCTCTCAGGATCTTGGCGGCTTTCTTCGCCTCGGACCTCAGGTTGGAGGGGATGGGGTTACTCACTGCAAACATGCCAAATACAGGGGTGTTCATTCACAGCTGCTCGCCTCCACTCTGCCCCCCGCCCCCCGAGCAGAGACGACCAACCAGCATCAGAGCTGATGGCTGCCATCTGAGGCAACAGAGGATTAGTTCCCCGACAGGGTTCCCGCCGGGCCTTGAAGAATTAACTCTTAAACTTACAAACATGCATTTAATGCCTTTGTGGAAGGTCGGGGAGACCGGGGGCTATTCTAACACTTTTTAGACACTTTTTTTTACAATATTGATTTCAACTTTAGAAGTCAAATGTTACGGGGCAATTGTATCAACACACTTTAGACCTTAACAGCAACTTCCAAGGATCAAAGTAAACTCCTAAAAATGCAGATATAGTTAAAACAATTAATATCATATAAAAATAACATATAATAATTACAAATCCCACCTGACATTACTTATTCCAACCAGTCCAGAGTTCTCACTTCACACTGCAGTCTCCATTTAGGGATGAATTATGTAACGCCCAGCATCAGTGAGACGCTGGTTTCTCCCTCTGCAGCGCGGTGACTTTTCAAAGGCATTACCTTGAACTGAGCTGAAAACTCCGGTGTGTCCGGTGAGTTTCTGTGTTTTCCTGCTGTCACGCTTCTCCCGAACGCAAAAACATGGCGATACGACATGGCAGCCCCCACCGAGCCGCCCCGCTCGATGTGTAAATGAATGATGACGAACGGCAAATTTAGAACTTAGAGGAGCACTTCAGTTTGTTGATGGGAGTGATTACTGATTAATGAAAAAACACTTTTGAACCAAATAATCAGTTTTTGTGAATAAATAACAGGAGAACTTACACAATATCCCTTTAAGGATTAGGACAAAAAAAGAAAAATACTGAAGATGAAAAATCACTTTAATACCTAAAAAATGAGAATTATAAGAGAAAGTAAGAATTGCGTGATATTAGTTTTTCCTTTGGAAAGCAGAGAGAGATCAAAGAGCGAGTGCATGAGGCATTTCATGCTTTTATCTCATTTCTGATTGAGGCCATTTAAGATGTTACAACTGCCCCCGGCCTCCCCTACACATCGGAGAGCCCGGGCGGGATTCAGGATTAAACTTCAGATGGTAGGTCTGACATTAAATTGTGCTACATCAGGTTTCCCTCCCTCACCGGGCCCAGAATAAAGCCCATGAATGCAGGAGTTCTTGGTCATACTGGCCCGTTTGCTTCCAGTCCCTGAAAGCGCTCTCGTTCGTCTGACACACACGTCTACAGAGTAACGTGTGTGTCGGTAGTTCGGTAGTTTGTGACGGTAGTTCACTCATCTCCCCCGGTCCAACCCGACCACAATCATGAAATCAGGAACCAGTTTGTGACGGTAGTTCACTCATCTCCCCCGTTCCAACCCGACCACAATCATGAAATCAGGAACCAGTTTGTGACGGTAGTTCACTCATCTCCCCCGGTCCAACCCGACCACAATCATGAAATCAGGAACCAGTTTGTGACGGTAGTTCACCACAATCATGAAATCAGGAACCAGTTTGTGACGGTAGTTCACTCATCTCCCCGTTCCAACCCGACCACAATCATGAAATCAGGAACCAGTTTGTGACGGTAGTTTACCACAATCATGAAATCAGGAACCAGTTTGTGACGGTAGTTCACTCATCTCCCCCTGTCCAACCTGACCACAATCATGAAATCAGGAACCAGTTTGTGACGGTAGTTCACCACAATCATGAAATCAGGAACCAGTTTGTGACGGTAGTTCACCACAATCATGAAATCAGGAACCAGTTTGTGACGGTAGTTCACTCATCTCCCCCTGTCCAACCCGACCACAATCATGAAATCAGGACCAGTTTGTGACGGTAGTTCACCCGATCATGAAATCAGGACCAGTTTGTGACGGTAGTTCACTCATCTCCGCCGGTCCAACCCGACCACAATCATGAAATCAGGAACCAGTTTGTGACGGTAGTTCACTCATCTCCCCCCGTCCAACCCGACCACAATCATGAAATCAGGAACAAGTTTGTGACGGTAGTTCACTCATCTCCCCCGGTCCAACCCGACCACAATCATGAAATCAGGACCAGTTTGTGACGGTAGTTCACTCATCTCCCCCGTTCTAACCCGACCACAATCATGAAATCAGGACCAGTTTGTGACGGTAGTTTACTCATCTCCCCCGGTCCAACCCGCCCACAATCATGAAATCAGGAACCAGTTTGTGATGGCAGGTCACTCATCTCCCCCGTTCCAACCCGACCACAATCATGAAATCAGGACCGTTTGTGACGGTAGTTCACTCATCTCCCCCGTTCTAACCCGACCACAATCATGAAATCAGGAACCAGTTTGTGATGGCAGGTCACTCATCTCCCCCCGTTCCAACCCGACCACAATCATGAAATCAGGAACCAGTTTGTGACGGTAGTTCACTCATCTCCCCCGTTCTAACCCGACCACAATCATGAAATCAGGAACCAGTTTGTGACGGTAGTTCACTCATCTCCCCCGTTCCAACCCGACCACAATCATGAAATCAGGAACCAGTTTGTGACGGTAGTTCACTCATCTCCCCCGTTCTAACCCGACCACAATCATAAAATCAGGACCGTTTGTGACGGTAGTTCACTCATCTCCCCCGTTCTACCCGACCACAATCATGAAATCAGGCCAGTTTGTGACGGTAGTTCACTCATCTCCCCCGTTCCAACCTGATCACAATCATGAAATCAGGAACCAGTTTGTGACGGTAGTTCACTCATCTCCCCCGGTCCAACCCGACCACAATCATGAAATCAGGAACCAGTTTGTGACGGTAGTTCACTCATCTCCCCCGTTCCAACCCGACCACGATCATGAAATCAGGAACCAGTTTGTGACGGTAGTTCACTCATCTCCCCCGTTCCAACCCGACCACAATCATGAAATCAGGAACCAGTTTGTGACGGTAGTTCACTCATCTCCCCCGTTCCAACCCGACCACAATCATGAAATCAGGAACCAGTTTGTGACGGTAGGTCACTCATCTCCCCCGTTCCAACCCGACCACAATCATGAAATCAGGAACCAGTTTGTGAGGGTAGTTCACTCATCTCCCCCGTTTCAACCCGACCACAATCATGAAATCAGGAACCAGTTTGTGACGGTAGTTCACTCATCTCCCCCTGTCCAACCCGACCACAATCATGAAATCAGGAACCAGTTTGTGACGGTAGTTCACTCATCTCCCCGTTCCAACCCGACCACAATCATGAAATCAGGAACCAGTTTGTGACGGTAGTTCACTCATCCCCCCGGTCCAACCCGACCACAATCGTGAAATAGGAACAGTTTGTGAGGTAGTTTACCACAATCATGAAATAGGAACCAGTTTGTGACGGTAGTTCACTCTCTCCCCTGTCAACCCGACCCAATATGAAATAGGAACCGTTTGTGACGGTAGTTCACCACAATCAGAAATAGGAACCAGTTTGTGACGGTAGTTCACCACAATCATGAAATAGGACTTTGTGACGGTAGTTCACCACAATCATGAAATAGGAACCAGTTTGTGACGGTAGTTCCTCTCTCCCCCTGTCCACCCGACCACAATCATGAAATAGGAACCAGTTTGTGACGGTAGTTCACCACAATCATGAAATCAGGAACCAGTTTGTGACGGTAGTTCACTCATCTCCGCCGGTCCAACCCGACCACAATCATAAATAGGACCGTTTGTGACGGTAGTTCACTCTCTCCCCCGTCCAACCCGACCACAATATGAAATAGGACCAGTTTGTGACGGTAGTTCACTCATCTCCCCCGGTCCAACCCGACCACAATCATGAAATAGGCCGTTTGTGACGGTAGGTCACTCATCTCCCCCGTTCTAACCCGACCACAATCATGAAATCAGGAACCAGTTTGTGACGGTAGTTCACTCATCTCCCCCGGTCCAACCCGCCCACAATCATGAAATCAGGAACCAGTTTGTGATGGCAGGTCACTCATCTCCCCCGTTCCAACCCGACCACAATCATGAAATCAGGAACCAGTTTGTGACGGTAGTTCACTCATCTCCCCGTTCTAACCCGACCACATCATGAAATCAGGAACCAGTTTGTGACGGTAGGTCACTCATCTCCCCCGTTCCAACCCGACCACAATCATGAAATCAGGAACCAGTTTGTGACGGTAGTTCACTCATATCCCCCGTTCTAACCCGACCACAATCATAAAATCAGGAACCAGTTTGTGACGGTAGTTCACTCATCTCCCCCGTTCTAACCCGACCACAATCATGAAATCAGGAACCAGTTTGTGACGGTAGTTCACTCATCTCCCCCGTTCCAACCTGACCACAATCATGAAATCAGGAACCAGTTTGTGAAGGTAGTTCACTCATCTCCCCCGGTCCAACCCGACCACAATCATGAAATCAGGAACCAGTTTGTGACGGTAGTTCACTCATCTCCCCCGTTCCAACCCGACCACAATCATGAAATCAGGAACCAGTTTGTGACGGTAGTTCACTCATCTCCCCCGTTCCAACCCGACCACAATCATGAAATCAGGAACCAGTTTGTGACGGTAGTTCACTCATCTCCCCCGGTCCAACCCGACCACAATCATGAAATCAGGAACCAGTTTGTGACGGTAGGTCACTCATCTCCCGTTCCAACCCGACCACAATCATGAAATCAGGAACCAGTTTGTGACGGTAGTTCACTCATCTCCCCCGGTTCAACCCGACCACAATCATGAAATCAGGAACCAGTTTGTGACGGTAGTTCACTCATCTCCCCCTGTCCAACCCGACCACAATCATGAAATCAGGAACCAGTTTGTGACGGTAGTTCACTCATCTCCCGCGGTCCAACCCGACCACAATCATGAAATCAGGACCCAGTTTGTGACGGTAGTTCACTCATCTCCCCCGGTCCAACCCGACCACAATCATGAAATCAGGAACCAGTTTGTGACGGTAGTTCACTCATCTCCCCCGGTCCAACCCGACCACAATCATGAAATCAGGAACCAGTTTGTCGTCGACTTTACAGGTGGACATGATTGGGAACATTTAACAGGAACCCTTTACTCATGCATGAGAGAAAGCAACCTTACAGCAAGGATGTGGTGGATGTTTTAACAGTGTATGATCCATTTATGTGCTTGTGGTTGGTGTCCAATCTATCTTTATTGACATTATCATTATTGTAGAGGATCTTTTTTCCCCCGTGTGGCTGTGAAGTGGGCCTTAAATTCTGTTCTACATGGTTTTAAAAAGTCTTAAACTGAACTTGTAAAATTGTGAAGGAAGTCCGATTTATTTTGGTTCATTCTTTGTGACATTTTTACACGTTTGCTGCTGAAAAGATCAAACATGAGCAGATCAAATGGACTTAACGGCATCACTGATCAAACCAAGGTCGTGTCACTAAAGTTCAGCTCGGTGGGACTGCAGCGACCAGTCCGCCCACATGCCGACACGCCTCCTGCTGCAGCAGCACATTCCTGGAGCATGACACCATCCCGCTGCAGCCTGATGGCACACCAGTACAGCCACTTCCACCAGTCCGCTCACCAGCCCCAAACCGAGAACAGCACCATGGAAGCTGGATTCACCAGCACTCTGATCCAGGTTGATGACGAGGTCGTTCCGGTTCTGGCCAGAGCCCGTATGTCATACGGACCTCCTTTCATCACACCATCTTCAGCTTGTTCTGAAAGTGGTTCTGACCTGACCAGTCTTTAGACTCTGGATCCCAGAACTCGGGTCCTTGAGTCTGCCAGGCGGCTCAGATGTGAGTGGAACTGGTCGTCATGGTCAAAGACCTGCTAGTTTAACGAACCAAAAACTGGTTTGACTCATGGAGAGGTTCTTCTCACATCCAACAAGGTTCCATCATCTTTAGTCTCAATATTATCTGAGGACTTCCTCATTTAAGACTAGTTCTGCTTTGAGCTCGTCCGTGTCTAGTTTTGGTCCGATAGTTAAGGCTCTGGTTCAGGGGTGGTCTGAAGGTGCAGGATCGTGGTTCAGAGGCTGTGACGGGGCCAGCAGAACGTCCAGCGTCTCTGGCGTCTCCCTCGCCAGCCTGACCGGTGGTCCAACCCTCGTCGTCGTTATCGTACCGTCTAGGCTGGACCCTTATCAGGACTCCTCGGCTTCTGTTCAGGCACGATTATCCCTCTCTTAACTCTTTATTCTGTGAATATTGGTGTAGTTTTGGGGGTCGTGTTGTTGACCCAATGATTTTATATTGAACTAGAAAAGCACTTTGAGCGCAGACCTCCGCCAAGCAGCTCCACTCTCTTATTTTCATCTGTTCTGGATCAACTTTGGAAACATCCTAGAACTCATTGAGATCCTTTCTTGTAATGTTTTACCAAACACTCGGGACATTTGTACGGAGTTACAACTCCAGGGCCGGGTTGCACCAAGTGGTCTTTGCTAAGTCTGGTCTTAACTGATAGACTGGTCAAGACCAGTCTTTGGGACAGATTCTAGGTCGGTTGCTCCATCAGAACTTACGCCTGGTCCTAACTGCGCCAGGGCTTAGCAAAGCGCATCCATGTGAAAACACGATTTAGAAAAAAGAACGAACGTTGCCAGGATACAATAAACGATCTCTACGAAAGCGTAATTTTGCGGATAGCGAAATAAGGAAACCGATTGAGCCGTAAAATCAGCACAAAGACGTGCTGACGGCCAAGCAATGCAACGTGGTCACGAGTAAGCGCCAGCTTTTAATGTGGGGGACGATCACAGAGGCCGTCAGTGGCTGCTCCGACGGCGGCCGTTCGGTACAAGATGTCAGAAAGAAATGGAAAGATCTTCTTAGCAAAGCCAGGAAAGATGCGTCAGATAAGAAGAAGAAACAAACAGGTGGGGGTCCTCCACCAAAACCGTCAATTTAGAGTGACATCACGAATATACTTGGAGTTTCAGATCAACTCTCCCGATTTAATGAATGTCAACAACTCTTATCTTAAACCTTCATCACAGTGAAAAGCTTATTTTGATGTTTTGGAAAAAAACAGAAATGCCATCGACCAAATTCTGGCTGGAAGAAATGGTGAGGCTCCCCCGTCTGGAAAGAATACGGTTCCCATTAGCAGACAAACTGCAGCGACTCCGTAACATTCTGCAGTACATGGCTAACTCTGACGGAGGTCGGTTTGTTTTGTCCTAAAGAAAGGGAGTGGGTGGGACAGGGACGTCCCTGTTTGTGTCATTTTTGTTTGGTTCTGTTCTGGTCCGTCTTTTTTGTCTTTATTTTTTATGTCCACATTTGAAAAGACGACCAAACCCCACTGTTGATGCTTTGATTCTTTATGACTGATCCCTCAATAAAACTGTTTGACGAAAAAAAAAAAATACAGTGACATCATCATTGACATCTTTGGGGAGGTTCCCCCGCCTTCAGTGGTTTGGATGGTGTGCAGAGTGGAGACGTAGCTGAAAATTGTGAGGATGGAGTGGAGGAGCTGTCTGTTAACGGCCAGTCGCTGGGGGAGGAGGGGGTGTAGGGCTGGAACACACACAAAAAACGGACACTTTTCTCAGTGGACGCTGCGCATACGCCTAGTCCTGCCCCCTGTGCAACCCCTCCGCCGCCAGTGAAACGGACGGCTGACCTGCAACACGTTCTCGTAGATAAGGAGATTCTACGAGTGGAGGCGGAGCCTAAAAAGCTACAAACTGAACGGGAAAAACTAGTTAGAAAAGCAAAAACTTCTGTTTTTGAACAGATACAGTTGCTTCAGAAGCAAATAGCCGGCCAAGCGCTTCACGTCATTTTAAAGAGGAGCGGTCCTTCTGCAGTCTGTAGCCTAACACAAAAACTGTTTTAAACTGCTTTAAAGATGTTATAAAATCACAAATAACTCGATGTAACCATTTAAAATTATGCATTTTATTTATTGCTGCATATTTATGGCTGCATGCACACAGAAAAACATCCATGCACAGACGGCCTATTATACGTTTGAATTTCCCTCCTGGGCCTAAATAAATGTATATATATGAATAAATAAAGTCTTTTTCATTTCATTTCATACACTCACACATAAAACCTACAAATTGTTAATAATATGAGCATGAAAAAGGTGCCGTACCGTTTAAGCCAACCCCCCAGCGTAAAACTCACACCCAGTCTCAGTGAGTGGAAGGCTGAAGCCCAGACGGTGCGACAGGCGTAAATGTATGTGGACTCACAATGTTCAGCTAGGACCAGCTTTTTTTAAGAGGGGGGGTAAGAGCGGGGGTGAGAGGGGGGGGTGAGAGTGGGGGTAAGACTGGGGGTAAGAGTGGGGGTAAGAGCGGGGGTAAGAGGGGGGTGAGAGCGGGGGTAAGACTGGGGGTAAGAGTGGGGGTAAGACCGGGGGGTAAGACCGGGGGGTAAGAGCGGGGGTAAGAGGGGGGTAAGAGCGGGGGTTAAGAGCGGGTGTAAGAGGGGGGTAAGAGCGGGGGTTAAGAGCGGGGGTAAGAGCGGGGGTAAGAGGGGGGTAAGAGCGGGGGTTAAGAGCGGGTGTAAGAGGGGGGGTAAGAGCGGGGGGTAAGAGCGGGGGTAAGAGGGGGGTAAGACGGGGGGTTAGATCGGGGGTAAGAGTGGGGGTAAGAGGGGGGGTAAGAGCGGGGGGTAAGAGTGGGGTTAAGAGCGGGGGTAAGAGGGGGGTAAGAGCGGGTCTGACGTGTCCTATCAGGGTGATGATGATGTAAGAGCGTTCAGGCGTTGGTAAGGAGGTTTGATGTTCACCATGGGGGGGTCAGTCAGACACACAGGACTGGCTTGTACAGTTCACTCTCTTTAGTATAAAATATTTCATCGCACGTGCCCGTCGTTCACACGGCAACGGCGTTATTCTGGGTTGGTGATGCAAAAACCCGAAGAGGCGACGCTGCTACGTTCTCGTCTGCACGGTCCAAAACGCAAAAATGATGGTGGAGCCGCTCACGCCGCGCTCACGCCGCGTGCGCTCACGTTGCATGCGCTCACGTCGCATGCGCTCACGTCGCATGCGCTCACGTCGCATGCGCGTCTACGTCACACTCAAACAGGAAAAACAACAATGTACGTCATGTATGTAAACTACGTAAACCAGCGGGTCTGAGGTAGATTTCAGGCATGCGTGTGGACATGGTGGAGTTCTACCACAGCACCACCGGACAGCCTGCCGTGCAGATCCAGTCTAAGTCCAGTCACTCTTACGTCCTCGTATGCACGCAGAACTATTCATGACGACGCTCCTGGAAAAAGATGAAGACGAGACGCCACTTTTGTGTCTTCTCCTCTGATCGGCGCCGTGTGACCGCAGCCTTCACCACAGCAGCACAGGAATGCAGCAAACGACAGGTTTACAGGTGAGGAGCTGCAGGTAGTCCAGCCGAACGCTGGGTGAGGTGAGTGTGGTCCATGAGCACGGGGCCGTGTCTCAGACCGACCACTTCAAACACTGTTTGAGTGTGTGGTGCGTTCGTGGTGTCATTTACACTAAAATTCAGAGCTCTGAAATACCCGGATGTCCTAATAACGGCCAAAAACGAAGCGCACTACACACTCAGAAACAGAGGTACCAGTTTGTACCTAAAAGGGTCCAAAGCTTGTTGCTGGGGGGGTTCCTTTCTGAAAGACATTTCTGTACCTTCATGGTCCATTTTTGTACCTTATCAAGCTGTATGAGTTAATAAAGTACAATTAAACCAATTAAAGATGATCAATAAAAGTCAATAAAATAGAGATTATGACAACAATCAAAGATGCTAATAATAAATGATTATTATAGAAATATTAGGCCAAACACATATATAATTATACATATAATTATTACTATGATTATTATGAAAATCATAATATAATAACTATAATTATACTACTGTTTAGAAGTACTGCTATTTATAGTTATTGTACAAGCTACACACATTTGTCAATGCTGCAGGTACCCTTAGGGTTGGAATGGTACAAATGTGTACTTTATATTACTTTGGAGCCTTTTTCATAGTATATAGGTACTTCTGGCCTCATAAAGACCAATATTGTACTTTTGAGGGAACATTTGTAACAAATGTACCTACAGGTACAGAAATGTTCCTGTCTAGTACCTCCATGTTTCTGAGTGTGTACTCGTACTAAACGGACGCCATCTTGCTGACGCAGCGGAAGAGGCGGGACTTTGTTTTCAGAGCTGAACCCTGCTGCATCGGAGGCGGTGTTGTACTGATTTAAGTAACGTTTATGAAATGATTCAGACAGAATTACTAATGTAGCTATTGAGCTGTTCCCTCCCTGATGACAGTTATGATCTGGTCGTGTGTTTGAGGCCGCGGTTATACCGGCTCAGTAGCGCTAGCTCACGTTAGCGGGCAATGCTAGTCCGTCACTTCCTGTAAGTGCAGTGCTCTGATTGGGTCAGCATTTAGTGACAATAGTGTGCATGTCAGACGAAGTCCACAGTGCACTCTGAGTTCCAGTGCACTTGGGCACGTGCACGGTTTGAGACACGGCTACAGAAATGCAAAGAAGCCACGAGGAACGTTCGTTCAGCAAATAAACACATTCAAGGTATCAATTATTACTAATAAGCCGTTTCCATTTACAACTAGGAATGCGCGATATAATAAGCCCCCCATCGGTATCGGCCTTTAAACTAGGTATCAGACATCAGCCATATTTGACCGATATTTGACTGATCAGCCCATTGTTTCTAAACTTAAAAAAAAAAGTTCTTCAAAAACTTCTTTTTTACCGACTTTAAAACCGGTAAAGACTAGGGGTGGGAAAAGATATCGATACACCAAACCGCGGTATCGATCTATTTTACGAATGAAATCTTGCGATATTTCATCGTTGTGTTATGAAATCTTGCGAGAATTCACTAAATATCGTGAGATTTTGTAACAGAACTTTGAAATCTTGCGAGATTTTGAAAGTAAAATAGATTGATACCACGTTTTTAAATATCAATTTGATATCGGCATATGTGGTTTCCGTTAAATTCTGGATGCTACCCACTCAGGACACTTGGATTACATTGGACGAGCAGTATGGAGGAATATTGACAAGTTTTTGTGGACTTTTATGGACCTTTTTGGCACGGATCCCGGTGAACTCCATTATATGAAAGTTGGGGGGAAACGAGAAGCCTTCCTGATCACCGGCTGCATTTGAGATATTAAAAAAGTGCTCCAGAGTCTTTCTCACCATGAGGGGAAGTGGAAGATAAAGTTACATCATTCTGTGGGTGGAATATTCCTTTAACTAAATGTCTGAAAATAAACTTTGGCGGGATAAAGTGGTTGAAGTTTAGTGGATTTTTCCTTTTTTGTAAGATGCTTCTTATTAATAAATCTCATAAAGTCTATTTGTCCTTTAAATGGAGCCGCAGCTGATCTGCGGGATGAGCAGCAGAGCTGAACCCTCTGCCATGCGCGCGCATGGACCCGTGTCTGATCCGGACAGGGCCCGCGCCACCGCACTGAGATGCTGCCATGTGATTGGCTGGTTAGACATTTGCGAAAACGAGCAGTTGGACAGGTGTACTTCATAAAGTGGCCGGTGTGTGTGTGTGCGTGTGTGTGCGCGTGTGTGTGACATGAACAGCAGTCAGTAGCAGACACTCAGCGTTGCTGCTCATCCACAAACGTTTCCTGACAAATGCAGCTTCATATAAAAGGAAATAAACAGAATTTATAACCAAGAAGCGACAGAAACAGCCCCCCCGTGCTGCGGTCCCCCCGCGTGGACAGACCTATGGGACAGACACATCATCTCCTATGAAACTATAACTTACTTTTCTCTGCTCCTCTGGTCGTTTACCTGCCGACAGGTGAGCTCCTTCACTTCCGCCTCACCTGACTGCAGCAGCCACCCGCGCGCACGCACAACGTCGCCCACGTAATGAGGAGCAGCCAGGAGCCGTGGAGGACGGTGGTAAAGAAGCAGGTGTGGGGGAGACAGCAGCCGCGAGCAGCTCACGCGCGAGCTGACGTTGTCTGTCAGCTGGGCGCGTTCCCGCGCGTATCTGTGGCCCAACTGGGCGCGTGCTTGCTGTTCCCTGAGTTCAGTCTGTCAGGCACACGCACGCAGGTGTACTCATGAATAATAAAATGTGGACGCTTGCAGGCTGAAGATGATTAAATGTGTGAATGTAGAAAAAGTTATTATTAGAAAATAATCACACAATGTGCAATAACATGAAACATAAGAACAAACCAGGGATGCACGATATCATCGACCCCCTATCGGTATCGCACTATATCGGCCTTGTAACTGAGTATCGGACATCAGCCACCCCACAAATATTTAACCGATCTGTTTCTAAAGTCTAAAAAAAAGAAAATCTTCTTTTTCAAAAACTTCTTTTTTACAGACTTTGAATCTTCTAAAGAATATGGATGGGAAAAAATACTGATGCACTGAAATATCGCAATATTTTCATATGCTGATATCATATTGACATTTAAAAATGCAGTATCAATCTATTTTACTAATTAAATCTTGCAATATTTCATCATTCTATTTTGAAATTTTGCGAGAATTCACAAAAATTTCACTATATTTTCATATGCTGATATCTTACTGACATTCGAAAACGCAGGATTAATCTATTTTACTAATGAAATCTCGTGACATTTCATCATTCTCTTGCGAAATCTCGCAAGAATTCACAAAAATTTTCCGATATTTTAATATGATGATGTATTGACATTCAAAAACGCAGTATCGATCTACTTTACTTAGAAAACCTCGCAATATTTCATCATTCTATTTCAAAATCTCGGGAGAATTCAGAAAAAATTTCATGGTATTTTCATATGCTAATATCATATTGACATTTCAAATGTGGTATCGTTCTGTTTCATTCATGAAATCATGCAATATTTCATTGTTCTGTTACGAAATCTCGCGAATAGTCACAAAAATGTCATATTTTCATATGCTGATATATTGATATTCAAAAATGCAGTATGACTCTATTTCACTAATTAAATCTCACGACATTTAATCATTCTGTTACGAAATCGCGCGAGAATTCACAAAAATTTGGATATTTTCATATTATGATGTATTGACATTTAAAAATGCAGTATCGATCTACTTTACTAATGAAACCTTGCGATATTTCATCAATCTATTTCAAAATCTCGCAAGAATTTAGAAAAATTTCACAGTATCTCCATATGCTAGTATCATATGGACATTTAAAATATGGTATCTATCTATTTCATTTATGAAATCATGCAATATTTCATTGTTCTGTTACGAAATTTCATGAGAATTCAGAAAAATTTTACGGTATTTTCATATGCTAATATCATATTGACAGTTACAAATGTGATATCTATCTATTTCAATTATGGAATCACATAATATTTCATTGTTCTGTTAAGAAATCTCGCGAGAATTCAGAAAAATGTTATATTTTCACATGCTGATACATTGACATTCAACAACGCAGTATCGATCTATTTTACTAATGGAATCTCGCAATATTTCATTATTCTATTTCAAAATATCGTGTATTCGGAAAAAATTTCACGGTATTTTTCATATGCTAATATCATATTGACATTTAAAAATGTGGTAATTTCTATTTTACTAATGAAATCTCGCGACATTTAATCATTCTGTTACGAAATCTCGCGAGAATTCCCACAAAAATTTGGATATTTTCATATTATGATGTATTGACATCCAAAAACGCAGTATCGATCTACTTTTCTAGTGAAACCTCGCGATACTTCATCATTCTATTTCAAAATCTCAGGAGAATTCAGAAAAATTTTATGGTATTTTCATATGCTAATATCATATTGACATTTAAAAACGTGGTCTCTATCTATTTCATTTAAGAAATCACGCAATATTTCATTATTCTATTTCAAAATCTCGCGAGAATTTAGAAAAATTTCACAGTAGTTTCATATGCTGATATCATATTGACATTTAAAAATGTGGTATCTATCTATTTCATCTATGAAATAATGCAATATTTCATTGTTCTGTTACGAAATCTCGTGAGAATTCACAAAAATTTTGATGTTTATTAATTATGATGTATTGACATTCGAAAACGCAGTATGAGTCTATTTCACTAATGAAATCTCGTGACATTTAATCATTCTGTTACGAAATCTCACGAGAATTCACAAAAGTTTTTTAATATTTTCATATTATGATGTATTGACATTCAAAAACGCAGTATCGATCTACTTTACTAATGAAACCTCGCAATATTTTATCATTCTATTTCAAAATCTTGCGAGAATTCAGAAAAATTTCACGGTTTTTTCATATGCTAATATCATATTGACATTTAAAAACGTGGTATCTATCTATTTCATTTATGAAATCATGCAATATTTCATTGTTCTGTAACGAAATCTCGCGAGAATTCACAAAAATTTCATATTTTCATATGGTGATATATTGACATTCAAAAATGCAGTATCAGTCTATTTCGATTATGAAATCTCGCGACATTTAATCATTCTGTTATGAAATCTCGTGAGAATTCACAAAAATTTGGATATTTTCATATTATGATGTATTGACAATTAAAAAACACAGTTTCGATCTACTTTACTTATGAAACCTCGCGACATTTCATCATTCTATTTCAAAATCTCGCGAGAATTCAGAAAAATTTCATGGTATTTTCATATGGTGATATCATATTGACATTTAAAAATGTGGTATCTATCTATTTCATCTATGAAATCATGCAATATTTCATTGTTCTGTTACGAAATCTCGCGAGAAGTCACAAAAATTTCATATTTTCATATGCTGATATATTGACATTCAAAAATGCAGTATGAGTCTATTTTACTAATGAAATCTCGCTACATTTCATCATTCTCTTACGAAATCTCGCGAGAATTCACAAAAATTTTGATATTTTCATATTATGATATATTAACATTAAAAAATGCAGTGAGTCTATTTTACTAATGAAATCTCGCTGACATTTTATCATTCTCTTACGAAATCTCGCGAGAATTCACAAAAATTTTGATATTTTCATATTATGATGTATTGACATTCAAAAACGCAGTATCGATCTACTTTACTAATGAAACCTCGCGATATTTCATCATTCTATTTCAAAATCTTGGGAGAATTCAGAAAAAATTTCATGATATTTTCATATGCTAATATCATATTGACATTACAAAACGTGGTCTCCATCTATTTCATTTATGAAATCATGCAATATTTCATTGTTCTGTTACGAAATCTTGCGAGAATTCACAAAAATTTTATATTTTCATATGCTGATATATTGACATTCAAAAACGCAGTATGAGTCTATTTCACTAATGAAATCTTGCGACATTTAATCATTCTGTTACGAAATCTCGCGAGAATTCACAAAACGTTTGATATTTTCATTTCACAAAGCATGATGGGAAATATTCAAGCCAAAGAGGGCGGAGTCTTCCTGGGTGCACTTAGTTACACTTGATAGAGTCAATTATACTGAAAGAGGAAACTTATTTTAAATGTGAACATTTTCACCAGCACTGGTGGTTATTTTACTCTTAGTGGTGTTAGAATTACTCTGAAAGAGTTAGTACACTCAGAAACAGAGGTACAGACAGGATCATTTCTGTACATGTAGGTAAATTTTTTACAAATGTTCTCTCAAAAGTACAATATTGGTCTTTATGAGGCCAGAAGTACCTATATACTATGAAAAAGGCTCCAAAGTAATATAAAGTACATATGTGTACCATTTTAATTATAATCATAGTTATATAATTATAACTATGATTATAATTATGATATTATGATTTTCATAATAATCATAATAATCATAGTGATAATAATAATATGTATAATTATATATGTGTTTGGCCTAATATTTATATAATAATTATTCATTTATTATTAGCATCTTTGATTGTTGTCATAATCTCTATTTTTAATTGGTTTGATTGTACTTTATTAACTCACACACACTCAGAAATACAGGTAGCAGTTTGTACCTAAAATGGTCCAAAGCTTGTTGCTGGGGGGGTTCCTTTCTGAAAGACATTTCTGTACCTTCGGTCCTGGTCCATTTTTGTACCTTATCAAGCTGTATGAGTTAATAAAGTACAATTAAACCAATTTTAAGTACAAACCGGTACCTCTATTTTTGAGTGTGCATGATTTAACAAGTCAGATGTAACACTGGGGCTTTTCCTGTGAGGGAGGTGGGCCACGGTCCCGTGGATCGCAGATTTCTGGATAATGTGCAGCCGTATGGACTCTGTGCCCCCCCCCCGCTCTGGTCGTTGTCAGACATGTGGAGTCTGACATCATCTGGAAACTCCCTGAACGAGCAAATCAGGACACAACTGTGACAATTAGTGACAGACTGTTAACGAACCCGTCTCACACGCACACAGACCACAATCCGGCCTGGCCACGCCCCCGGGCTGTCAATCAAACGTCCCCTCCCAGGTATTTGGCGTGCGCATGTTCGTGCCAACAGTAAGCTCAGGAATGTGTTTATTTAGGGGGAACCTGTGAAAGTGTGTGTCTGTAGACGGTAGCAGAGCTGGCGCGCGTTCAGCGGTAATCCATCACCGGTTAGTCATTACCTGCCACAGGTGTTAGTCAGCTCCTCCCGATGCTCTCACTTCACCCTCTCTGACCTCAGCGACATGTTTGCTGTAATTATGCAACTATAAATACACAACAGACAACACCTGGCATGCTTCAGACGGCTTCACAGGTCCAATCAGAGCCAGTCACATTCAATCAGTCTAAAAATAGACGAGTGGGAGAGGGAGGGATGGGGCTGTGGAGGTGAAGAAGAGGCTGTCACGTCCTGAACCGCTGCTGGACGCTGCAGCAGGGACCAGCTCAGGGCCGGCCGGAGGTTTGGTCGCCTGCTACCGGGGGGGTCACCGAAATCATGGGAGAAAACGACGCATCTCTGACTTCTGTACTTAGTCACGGGTGGAGGGATCTACGAAGAAAGACATTCACTTTCCATAGAGAACGAGCGAACTGAAACTACAGGGACTCATGGTGCAGAACAGAACAGAGGGCGCCCCAAAGCAGGATGGGAAACATGCAAATACCCTGCCCCCAGCGGGCCAATCACAGCAACCGCTACAGCATCAATAATACCAGCTAGTTTTTAGAGCTGCTTCTTTTCTTAAGAAACAATAACAGCGTGTTATTATCCCTAAGAACAGAACAAGCCCACGTTTAACTTCAAAGCTTACTAAATAGCTTCGTACTTTCCTCATAAGTCCAAATAAGTCCCCCGCTCCACCACCCCCACCACCAATCAGACCTGTGTTACCTGTTACTCCATTTTCTTTGGATTTCTTTTTTTTTTTTTGTGTAAAAAAAAGTCAACATGTCAAAGCGTCCCAATCTGTCCCGGTCCAGGACAAAAAAAGGAAAGAAGAGGCAACGCGCAAAGAGGGGTAGTCAGTAAGATGATGTAATGTGTTTTGCTTTCAAAGTTCTGGGAGACGGGTGTCGATGGATTGTTTGCATACATGGTTTGCTAATCAATAAATAACCAGTTTTCTGTGAGTTTATATCAGTTAATGTTATAGAAGGGCCCAGTTGTTATGGAAACTAGTCATTTAAGTACCCCCCCCCACCACCCTTACTTTTCTCTGGCAAATGTGTAAATATGAGATCTGTTCAGCAGGTGGGGGGGGGGGGAAAAAAAACTATGATGTTTATAGTTAGCTCACGTTTTCCCAGCTTGTAATAGTCAATCACATTACAATTAATTTACCAAAGTTATAAGCCTAGCTGTTAGCATAGTTTTTTTTTTTTTTTTTTTTTTTTTTTTTTTTTTTTTTTTTTTTTTTATGCCGTTGGCCGACACGCTCTCTCCCATGGCTCCTGGGCCCCGATAGGCTCTGGCCCCCTGTCCCCCCCAGCCGTGTTGTGCAGGGATAGGGACGGAAAAGGTGGTCAGATGGTGTAGTCAGGTTAAGCGCTAGAACACTTGTCCGGTTCAGCCTTTTCCAGGAGAGAAAGGTCGTGCTGTGGAAACTCGCTTGTCCGCTAAAACCACACAGGACAAATGACAAGACCAGAACCAGGACCAGAACCAGATGACTACAGACCAGAACCAGAACCAGAACCAAATGACTACAGACCGTTGCTCTGACATCTCACATCATGAAAGTCCTGGAGAGACTCTTCTGGCTCCCTCAACAAGCAAGTCACACTTTAGGACCTTCAGTTGCATATCGTAATGGGCTTGGGGTTGAAGCGCCATCTCTTCTTGCTTCAGAGAGCCCCTCTCTCTGGACAGTCAGGCAGCACTTTGAGGGTCATGTTTTTGATTTTTCAAGTGCCTTTAATTCTATTCGCCTGCTTTGCTATGTCAGAGCTCCATAACTTCCAGGTGGTCCTCCCCCCCTGGATTTACGACTACCTAACAAACAGACCACAGTTTATGAGACTGGAAAGGTTGTGTGTCTGAGATGGTGGTCAGCGCACTGGAGCACCACAAGGAACTGTACTCTCACCTTCCTCTTTACACTGTACACCTCAGACTTCCAGTACAACTCTGATCCTGTCATCTGCAGAAATACTAGTGCTCTGAGTTGTGGGGTGTGTCAGTGATGGACAAGAAGCCGAGTACAGGGAACTGGTCAGTCAGTTTGTGAAATGGTGCAGAAACAATCGCTCATCTTAAATACCAGCAAGACTAAAGAGATGATTGTTGACTTAGGAGGAGCAAGAATAAGCAGCATAGTCCTGTCTACATCCTGGAAGAGGAGGTGGAGGTGGTGGAGAACTACAAATACCTGGAGTTCAGCTGGACAACAGACTCGATTGGAAATGCAACAGTGACTACATCTACAAGAAAGGTCAGAGCAGACTCTACTTCTTAAGGAAGCTGAGATCATTCAACGTCTGCACCAACATGTTGCAGATCTTCTACAAGTCTGTTGTGGAAAGTGCAATTAGCTTTGCAGCATCTGCTGGGGAAGCAGCATCAGAACCAGAACCAGGACCAGAACCAGGACCAGGACCAGGACCAGGACCAGAGACTTGAAGAAACTAAACAAGCTGATCAAGAAAGCTGGTTCTGTGCTGGGAATAACGCTGGCGCTGTTGGAGCTGATCGTAAGTAAGTAAGTAAGTAAACTTTATTTGTATAGCACTTTTCACAGACAGGAGTCACAAAGTGCTTCACATGATAACATGAACACAATACAAGCAAGAACAATTTAAAATACTGTAAAAAGGTAAATAAATAGGTGAATAAAACACTTGGCTATGTGTTTGGAAGGCTTGTGAAAAAGGTGGTTTTTTAACTGGTGTTTAAAGGTGTCCACTGAGTCCAAAGAGCGCAGAGACAGAGGGAGTTCGTTCCAGAGACGGGGCGCCACCGCTTTAAAGAAGCGGTTCTGGTTTTAAAACAGGTCGAGGGACCATAGCAGGTTTTGACCTGAGGACCTCAGGCTACGGGCCGACGTATAGGGCTGAAGCAGATCCGTAATGTGCCAGGCGCTTGTCCATGAAGGGCCCTGAAAGTAAGGACCAGGATTTTATAGTCTATCCTGGAAGCAACAGGGAGCAATGCAGGGACTTCAGGAGAGGAGTGATGTGTGCTCTCTGTTTGTGCGGGTCAAGAGTCTGGCAGCAGAGTTCTGGACAGGTTGTAGGCGGCCCAGCTCCTTCTTACTCAGGCAAGTAAACAGGCTGTTACAGTAATCCAGTTTGAGGAAACAAAGCGTGGATAATTTCTCCAAATCATCATGTGAGACGATTTTCCTCACGTTGGAGATATTGCGCAGATGAAGTACGTTCTTGATCAGTTGTTTTGAGTGTAATGAAGTGATTAAAAAAGAATGCTGCAAAGCTGATGAAGATGATGGAGGCCTTCCCTCTAAACGGTGAAGATAAAGAGTGTGTTAGTGGGGGCTGCGGTGTGTGGCGGAGAGTGTTTTTCTGCCGCAGCTCTGAAGACAAGCTGCGACTTTTTTGTTTATTTAAAAAAAAAAAAGTGGTTTTTTTCTGAATTTCTTCTGGGTGAAGGATTTTTCATTTTTTCATGCATAGTTATTAGCCTAGCTGTTAGCATAGTTATAAGCCTAGCTTTTAACATAGTTATAAGCCTAGCTGTTAGCAAATTTTTAAGGCTAGCTGTTAGCATAGTTATTAGCCTAGCTGTTAGCATAGTTATAAGCCTAGCTTTTAACATAGTTATAAGCCTAGCTGTTAGCAAATTTTTAAGGCTAGCTGTTAGCATAGTTATTAGCCTAGCTGTTAGCATAGGTATAAGCCTAGCTGTTAGCAAATTTTTAAGGCTAGCTGTTAGCATAGTTATTAGCCTAGCTGTTAGTATAGTTATAAGCTCTAGCTGTTAGCAAATTTTTAAGGCTAGCTGTTAGCATAGTTATAAGCCTAGCTGTTAGCAATTTTTTAAGGCTAGCTGTTAGCATAGTTATAAGGCTAGCTGTTAGCACAGTTATAAGGCTAGCTGTTAGCACAGTTATAAGGCTAGCTGTTAGCATAGTTTAACGGCTAGCTTTTATCATAGTTTTACAGCTAGCTGTTATCATAGTGTGTTTGATGTTTGTTTCTAGATGAAGCTTGCAGATAGCGTTACCATTAACATTAGCATTAGCTGGTGCTCCATCCATCTTCTCTGCTCTGCTTTGTTATCTCCACTCACTAATCAGTATTTAATAAACTGGAGTGGATTTTTGCCTCTTTAGGTGCAGTTTGGGACCATTTTCATCTTCATTATTTAGTTTTAATAAAAAACATTTAACATTGCAACTCATCCAGTCATAAATAACAGTGTAAATATACGGTCCCCACGGCCCTTTAGGTGGCGCTGGAGGCCCTCGTTTGTGGTTCAGGATCACTGGTCTAGGGCACCAGATTGGTGAAGGCCGGGCCTGGATCAGCTGCTTCTGTCTGAGCAGAAGAAACTTCTCTGGACTCAAGAGTGATGAGTTCACTGTCAGAGCTTTCCCAGGGAAAACTCAGCTGTAGGAGGGAAGGAAGCACCACGCTCGTCTCGGTCATTGCAACACTCGCTGATTAAACAGCATATTACTGACTTCTTCTCCTTACTTGTGTACTGTGGGAGAATACTTGTGGGGAAATAGTTGAAGGGAGTAAATATGAAGAGTTGCACAATGAGAACAAACTCCCTCCATGTAAAAAACGACAAACACAAAAGCATGACTTTCCTACAAACATCATACTCATGTACTTTCTGAATCAGAGTGTGATGACATGACATGGCCAAAACATCATGACCCATGAAATGAATGAGAGAAAACAAAAAGACATGTGATATGTGTTTGACAGACAGTAGAGACATAAAATGTCCAAATACCACGAAACTAACACAAAATAACACAAGAACCCTGAAAACATGGAGGCCTCCGTGTTTGAGGTTTTTGGAAGTCTTCCTGAGTCCAACCTGTCCCCCCGGCACACAGAGACTCCTCCTGATTCGCTCCATCCTCTGATGATGTTCTAAACTGCAGTTGGAGGATCTTCAATGTCTGAACAACATTTATCTGAACCTGTTCCACAACTTTTACAGCCAGTTTGTCTCAGATTGGTGAACCTGTCCATCTGACAGACTCTGAAATGCTCCTTTAGATATGTTACCAGGTTACTGACCTATTCCCAGTTCAACCAGTCATGTTACCGGTCTGTTCCCAGTTCACCTGGTTAGATGTTAAAGTCTCCTCCTATTATTATTTTCCAGCTTCTGTTGCTTCTGTTCCAACATTTTACAGACGTGATGCTGCATCAGATTCACAGAGAAGATTTTCCATCAAATGTTTTATCATCTGGGACGTTGTTGATGTTCTACTGGGAATAAAACATGCTAATTATTTATTTATTTAGCTCAGTGTTTTGCAGGGAATTTAGTTCCCTCTCTGTAATGCTGCCATTCCAGTTCAAACTGAAGTTTTTCCCACATTTGTTTGCATTTTATCTTGAAACAACTTCTCATTGAGCTTTTTTAATTGTGGTTGCTAGAATCTGTGCTTAGGTCTGCTCTGCATACCTAATAATGGCCTGCCACTTAAAGGTTATTTTTATTTATTTATTATTTATTTTACTTTTTTTAACCCACTTTTCAGTTTTAGGCAGTGGGAACATTGTGTGTTCAAACTGGAACTTAAAGGGTTAAAATCTTGAAACTGATTGATTTTTTGGTATTGATGGTTCGGCCAGAAGTCAGTGACGACAGCTATGAAAAAAAAATGCAACTTTTCATTTTTAGATAATGAAAAAATTGGCCGGTCCGTGCCATGAAGAGGCTGAACGTAACTTTTTCTTAGGGAGCTGTGAGGGTTAAATAATGAAATGCAGACTGTCACCATCACCAACAGAAACTATTCAATGCTGCCACATGTGGAGGATGACCATCTGACGCCCCCTATAGGTCACCGGAGGACCGGGTCATGTCCAGGGCCTCGGCTCACTTTACAAACTGGAGTTTGGAGGCAGACAGAGACCTAGACAGAGACCTGGCCTTGAAGCTGGTCCGGGTCCAGGTTCTGGATCAGTGTTGACTGACAGCTGACTGAAATCTGGCTGGTGACTCCCTCAGCAGAGCGACTGACGCTGCCACTGCATCAGTGTCATGACATGAATGTTGGCTGATGCCAAAACTGTGGCAGAGCTGGTCGGACTGCAAACGCACACACATGCACACCCACACACACACGCACACACACACACACACACCTGTTTGACAGTTTGCCTAATTACAATAAAATGACTGTGAGCAATATTTTGGGCTCATCAAGTCAAAGACAGACAGACGGACGGATCATTACCTCGTCAAAGGAATTCCACCTTAGCTATTATTACCCCAGGTGTGTGTTATGACTTAAACAGTAACCATGGCAACACCTCGATCACAGCCATGCAGTTAAACACTTTGATGTCACTTTCCTTGTTTTAAAACACGTTTTATAAAACCAGCGTCACCATTTCTAAAACGCTGGCCTATGCTGATCCCCAGCAGGCGGAGGAGGATGAGGAGGGGGGGGGGGGGGTGCATGTATGTGAGGAAGGTGGAGGAAATGTGCAGCAGCCAAAGTAAACAGAGCTGCAATGTGGTTCACCCTGTCGGAGACACACTGCTCTACCAGTAGCTGCTCAGATCGCATCCAGCCGGCTCGGATCAGGCCAGAGACCCAGCACGGAGGGGGGAGGTGGGAGTCGTACTGTAAACACCCACAAGAACAGGAGCGGGAACGACCTCAAAATGACCACAAAATAACAGAAAATAACAGAAAGAGGGCATAGATGACTCCAAAGAGACGTATATGAACCAGAATGACAAAAAAAAAAAACACTCTCACTGATATAAAACTGGGTATGTTTATGATATTAAACAAATTAGCATGAATTAAATAGTAAACTCATAACAGAGATTTGAGTATCCAGGTAAGGTGGTATTGAATCATTTTGTTATTTTGTGGACCCCCACACAACACGCTACACAACAAGAAAATAACTGTCAAGATTCATGGGAAAAATGAACAAAGGGAAGAAAAACCAACACAAAAATACACAAAATCTGACCTGAAATCTGAAAATGGCATAACTACAATCAAACAATGCAGAATAATTACAGCCTCCGACTGAACCTTAACAAACTACAACGTACCTTTACAAGAGACTTAAAGTAAAACACAAAAAAGTGACGTAACATGACAGAAAACAACCAAAAACTAACATTAAATGAGAACAACAGATATTAAATGACCGGAAAATGATGTAAAACAGTAAAAAACTGAGGTAAACCACCACAAAATGATTCAATACCACCTTAACTGGGTGCTCAAAAACCACAAACTAGAACCAGACTAAAGACAAATGCTAAAAAAATGACTAAATGTAGTAAGAAAAATGTTGAGGGGGACGAAAGCGATTCACAGAAACTGATGTATGAGCACAATAACGCATGAAATCATCAGTAAGAAATGCAGCAAGGTTGAAATTTAACCCAGTATTGATCCACGGGACAACAATGGAAAAGAACCAGTATGAACTTTTCCAAATCAGAGCCTGAGTTATGTTCATGACTAGTTTTTCCAAGGCTGAGATCAACCCTGATCACCCCCCCCCCCAACAAAACTCTAAATGTACTTTTCATCAGTCGAGAACCGAAACACACTTCACACCCGTTGTCTCTCAGCACGCTTTTCCCAACACCAGCTGCAC
Source organism: Atherinomorus stipes (assembly GCA_023101725.1). Classification (NCBI taxonomy): domain Eukaryota; kingdom Metazoa; phylum Chordata; class Actinopteri; order Atheriniformes; family Atherinidae; genus Atherinomorus; species Atherinomorus stipes. The sequence goes on from JALJCO010006860.1 coordinate 130,620, forward strand.
CAATTAAAGCAGAAGGAAATTCTGTGCTGGGGGGCTGTGGGGAAACCCCACATAAAACTAATGCCACCATCTGGTACCGGATCCGGTCAGTCCAGCGTAAATCTTCCAGAACCAACCAGGCCAACATAGAGTGCATCTACAGTTGTGTGAAAAAGTGTTTGCCTCCTTCCTTATTTCTTTTTTTTTTTTTTGCATGTTTGTCACACTTACATGCTTCAGGTCAGTGAGAACCGTAATCCACAAATGGTGAAAACATGGAACAGTGGTGAACCTTCCCAGGAGGGGCCAGTCAACCAAAATGACCCCAAGAGCACAGCGACGACTCATCCAAGAGGTCACAAAAGACCCCAGAACAACATCCAAGAACTGCAGGCCTCACTTGCCTCAATGAAGGTCAGTGTTCATGACCCCCCCATCAGAAAGAGACTGGGGGGCAAAAATGGCTGCATGGCAGAGTTCCAAGACCAAAACCACTGCTGAGCAAAAAGAACATAAAGGCTCGTCTCAGTTTAGCCAGAAAGCATCTTGATGATCCCCAAGACTTTTGGGAAAATACTCTGTGGACTGACGAGACAAAAGTGGAACTTTCTGGAAGGTGGAGGTCCCATTACATCTGGCGTAAAAGTAACACGGCATTTCAGAAAAGGAACATCATAGCAACAGTAAAATATGGTGGTGGTAGTGTGATGGTCTGGGGCTGTGTTGCTGCTTCAGGACCTGGAAGACTTGCTGTGGTAAATGGAACCATGAATTCTGCTTCTACCAAAAAATCCTGAAGGAGAACGTCCGGCCATCTGTTGGTGACCTCAAGCTGAAGCGCACTTGGGTTCTGCAGCAGAACAATGATCCAGAACACACCAGCAAGTCCACCTCTGAATGGCTTAAGAACAACAACATGAAGACTTTGGAGTGGCCTAGTCAAAGCCCCCACCTGAATCCCATTGAGATGCTGTGGCATGACCTTAAAAAGGCGGTTCATGCTGGAAAAGCCTCCAATGTGGCTGAATTACAACAATTCTGCAAAGATGAGTGGAACAAAATTCCTCCACAGCGCTGAAGAAGACTCACTGCCAGTTATCACAAACGCTTGATGCAGTTGTTGCTGCTAAGGTGGAACAACCAGTTATTAGGTTTAGGGGAAGATCACTTTTTCACACAGGGACATGGAGGTTTGGATTCCCCCCCCCCCCTTACTAATATAAACCTTCATTTAAAAACTGCATTTTGTGTTTACTTGTGTTATTTTTGTCTAATATTTAAATTTGTTTGATGATCTGAAACATTTAAGTGTGACAAACATGCAAAAAAATAAGAAATCAGGAAGGAGGAAACACTTTTTCACACAACTGTATCTTCCAGCTTGACACTGAACAAGGGAAATCAATAAAAAGTCTCAATTTAGCAAAAACATGTATCAAATGTGTTTTTATTCATTTCAGTATGTACATATTGCACACTGGGCGGCAACTTCAGCAACATAAATATACTGGAATATCTTTGCAGTTATTGGTTACTATAATGCATCATGTACCATTGAACACATTCAGCATGTTTGACATCAGGTGGTAAGGCTGGACTTTCCTCCAACGGCTCAGAGCCGGCCGTAGAAGGTAGGCAGGGGTCCATCATCTCAGTAAAGAATACAAATCACTGAAAAAAATGTCCCAGGTTTGGTTCTGGAGCAGCAATCCATCTCTAGGCAGCTCTGTTAAAGACCATCAGGACTGTCTCTGGAGGTTAAAAACTGGTTTCCAGTTCCTGTGAAGTCTAACAGTGCTGCAGGAGTACAGAGAGTCTAGGGCCAAAAGTCCCAGAAAAATGTTGTGCCAACAGGAGGTCACATGAGCTGTTAAAGACGTCCCAGCTGAAAGACTGGAATGGAGGATTGACTTGGTCCACTGAGTTCAGGGGAGTCACGAAACTGAGTCGACTAATGCCGAAATCAGACCAAACAAGTCCAGAAGTAAGGGTGCTGCATCAGAGCAGTTGAACACGACTCCTTCCAAATGTACACCCCCAAAAACAACAAGTTCAGACGGCGTGAAAAGCTGTAACTGCTGACAGTCTGAGTCAAAACTTTTCTTGGTTGGTCTTGTCCGGTTAATTTATTTGTTAATATACATCCGCTTTTGTATTTCAGACCTGCAGCACATAAAAAACTGAGATGGTCTTTGACATATTGAAAACGTAAAAGCAGCTTTGCCATCAAACATCCTTCTTTTGATTGATTAAAAAAAAAAAAAGCTCCACAGGCAGCATCAACTAGTGTGGGCCTCCACACCACGGACTCCTGGACAAAACCAGTCAGCATTTCAGCTCTTTGATAGAAAGAAGATAAAAAGGAACATCCAGATTTTTGTCAGGAGCAAGTCTAGAAGCCCGGTTATATTATTGGATCTGGAGTCTGTGATGGTCTGGGTTTGATCCGGGGTCTGTGGTGGACTGGATGTAGGATCTGTGGTGGACTGGATATGGGGTCTGTGGTGGACTGGATCTGGGGTCTGTGGTGGACTAGATCTGGGGTCTGTGGTGGACTGGATGTAGGATCTGTGGTGGATTGGATATGGGGTCTGTGGTGGACTGGATGTAGGATCTGTGGTGGATTGGATATGGGGTCTGTGGTGGACTGGATCTGGGGTCTGTGGTGGACTGGATCTGGGGTCTGTGGTGGACTGGATCTGGGGTCTGTGGTGGACTGGATCTGGGGTCTGTGGTGGACTGGATGTAGGATCTATGGTGGATTGGATCTGGGGTCTGTGGTGGACTGGATATGGGGTCTGTGGTGGACTGGATATGGGGTCTGTAGTGGACTGGATCTGGGGTCTGTGGTGGACTGGATGTAGGATCTGTGGTGGACTGGATATGGGGTCTGTGGTGGACTGGATCTGGGGTCTGTGGTGGACTGGATGTAGGATCTGTGGTGGATTGGATATGGGGTCTGTGGTGGACTGGATATGGGGTCTGTGGTGGACTGGATATGGGGTCTGTGGTTGTCTGGATATGGGGTCTGTGGTGGACTGGATGCGGGGTCTGTGGTGGACTGGATGCGGGGTCTGTGGTGGACTGGATGCGGGGTCTGTGGTGGACTGGATGCGGGGTCTGTGGTGGACTGGATGCGGGGTCTGTGGTGGACTGGATATGGGGTCTGTGGTTATCTGGATATGGGGTCTGTGGTGGACTGGATATGGGGTCTGTGGTTGTCTGGATATGGGGTCTGTGGTGGACTGGATACAGGGTCTGTGGTGGACTGGATATGGGGTTTGTGGTGGTCTGGATATGGGGTCTGTGGTGGACTGGATGCGGGGTCTGTGGTGGACTGGATATGGGGTCTGTGGTTGTCTGGATATGGGGTCTGTGGTGGACTGGATGTGGGGTCTGTGATGGACCAGATCTGGGATCTAAGGTGGACTGGATCTGGGGTCTGTGGTGGACTGGATATGGGGTCTGGGGTGGACTGGATGCAGGGTCTGTGGTTGTCTGGATATGGGGTCTGTGGTGGACTGGATGTGGGGTCTGGGGTGGACTGGATGCGGGGTCTGTGGTTGTCTGGATATGGGTCTGTGGTGGACTGGATGTGGGGTCTGTGATGGACCAGATCTGGGATCTAAGGTGGACTGGATCTGGGGTCTGTGGTAGACTGGATGCGGGGTCAGTGGTGGACTGGATCTGGGGTCTATGGTGGACCAGATATGGGGTCTGTGGTGGACTGGATATGGGGTCTGTGGTGGACTGGATCTGGGGTCTGTGGTGGACCAGATATGGGGTCTGTGGTGGACTGGATATGGGGTCTGTGGTGGACTGGATCTGGGGTCTGTGGTGGACCAGATATGGGGTCTGTGGTTGACTGTATATGGGGTCTGTGGTGGACTGGATCTGGGGTCTGTGGTGGACCAGATATGGGGTCTGTGGTGGACTGGATATGGGGTCTGTGGTGGACTGGATATGGGGTCTGTGGTGGACTAGATATGGGGTCTGTGGTGGACCAGATATGGGGTCTGTGGTGGACTGGATATGGGGTCTGTGGTGGACTGGATATGGGGTCTGTGGTGGACTGGATCTGGGGTCTGTGGTGGACCAGATATGGGGTCTGTGGTGGACTGGATCTGGGGTCTGTGGTGGACCAGATATGGGGTCTGTGGTGGACTGGATGTAGGGTCTGTGGTGGACTGGATATGGGGTCTGTGGTGGACTAGATCTGGGGTCTGTGGTGGACTGGATGTAGGATCTGTGGTGGATTGGATATGGGGTCTGTGGTGGACTGGATGTAGGATCTGTGGTGGATTGGATATGGGGTCTGTGGTGGACTGGATCTGGGGTCTGTGGTGGACTGGATCTGGGGTCTGTGGTGGACTGGATCTGGGGTCTGTGGTGGACTGGATGTAGGATCTGTGGTGGATTGGATCTGGGGTCTGTGGTGGACTGGATATGGGGTCTGTGGTGGACTGGATATGGGGTCTGTGGTGGACTGGATATGGGGTCTGTGGTGGACTGGATGTAGGATCTGTGGTGGACTGGATATGGGGTCTGTGGTGGACTGGATCTGGGGTCTGTGGTGGACTGGATGTGGGGTCTGTGGTGGACTGGATATGGGGTCTGTGGTGGACTGGATATGGGGTCTGTGGTGGACTGGATATGGGGTCTGTGGTTGTCTGGATATGGGGTCTGTGGTGGACTGGATGGGGGTCTGTGGTGGACTGGATGCGGGGTCTGTGGTGGACTGGATGCGGGGTCTGTGGTGGACTGGATGCGGGGTCTGTGGTGGACTGGATGTGGGGTCTGTGGTGGACTGGATATGGGGTCTGTGGTTATCTGGATATGGGGTCTGTGGTGGACTGGATATGGGGTCTGTGGTTGTCTGGATATGGGGTCTGTGGTGGACTGGATACAGGGTCTGTGGTGGACTGGATATGGGGTTTGTGGTTGTCTGGATATGGGGTCTGTGGTGGACTGGATGTGGGGTCTGTGGTGGACTGGATATGGGGTCTGTGGTTGTCTGGATATGGGGTCTGTGGTGGACTGGATGTGGGGTCTGTGGTGGACCAGATCTGGGGTCTAAGGTGGACTGGATCTGGGGTCTGTGGTGGACTGGATATGGGGTCTGGGGTGGACTGGATGCAGGGTCTGTGGTTGTCTGGATATGGGGTCTGTGGTGGACTGGATATGGGGTCTGGGGTGGACTGGATGCGGGGTCTGTGGTTGTCTGGATATGGGGTCTGTGGTGGACTGGATGTGGGGTCTGTGATGGACCAGATCTGGGATCTAAGGTGGACTGGATCTGGGGTCTGTGGTAGACTGGATGGGGGGTCAGTGGTGGACTGGATCTGGGGTCTATGGTGGACCAGATATGGGGTCTGTGGTGGACTGGATATGGGGTCTGTGGTGGACTGGATCTGGGGTCTGTGGTGGACCAGATATGGGGTCTGTGGTGGACTGGATATGGGGTCTGTGGTGGACTGGATCTGGGGTCTGTGGTGGACCAGATATGGGGTCTGTGGTGGACTGGATATGGGGTCTGTGGTGGACTGGATATGGGGTCTGTGGTGGACTGGATATGGGGTCTGTGGTGGACCAGATATGGGATCTAAGTTGGACTGGATATGGGGTCTGTGGTGGACTGGATCTGGGGTCTGTGGTGGACTGGATCTGGGGTCTGTGGTGGACTGGATATGGGGTCTGTGGTGGACTGGATCTGGGGTCTGTGGTGGACTGGATGTGGGGTCTGTGGTGGACTGGATCTGGGGTCTGTGGTGGACTGGATATGGGGTCTGTGGTGGACTGGATCTGGGGTCTGTGGTGGACTGGATATTGGGTCTGTGGTGGACTGGATATGGGGTCTGTGGTGGACTGGATAGGGGGTCTGTGGTGGACTGGATAGGGGGTCTGTGGTGGACTGGATAGGGGGTCTGTGGTGGACTGGATGTGGGGTCTGTGGTGGACTGGATGCGGGGTCTGTGGTGGACTGGATCTGGGGTCTGTGGTGGACTGGATGCGGGGTCTGTGGTGGACTGGATCTGGGGTCTGTGGTGGACTGGATGCGGGGTCTGTGGTGGACTGGATCTGGGGTCTGTGGTGGACTGGATGCGGGGTCTGTGGTGGACTGGATCTGGGGTCTGTGGTGGACTGGATGCGGGGTCTGTGGTGGACTGGATCTGGGGTCTGTGGTGGACTGGATGCGGGGTCTGTGGTGGACTGGATCTGGGGTCTGTGGTGGACTGGATGCGGGGTCTGTGGTGGACTGGATCTGGGGTCTGTGGTGGACTGGATCTGGGGTCTGTGGTGGACTGGATGCGGGGTCTGTGGTGGACTGGATCTGGGGTCTGTGGTGGACTGGATCTGGGGTCTGTGGTGGACTGGATGCGGGGTCTGTGGTGGACTAGATGCGGGGTCTGTGGTGGACTGGATCTGGGGTCTGTGGTGGACTGGATCCGGGTTTTACAGCAACATCTTGTCTTTCCCGGGAGCATCCAGGGATTCCAGCAGCTTGTTTTAGGAAGAGGGGGGTCCGGTTCTGGTCTGGCCTGCCTGCAGTCCTGATCTGTCTCCAGCAGAGACTGTTGGAGGACATGGAAACAACGGTGGGGACGGTTGGGACAGTCCTCCATGCTGGACCGTCCAGACCTGTGTGCACAGGCCAGACATGCAGGAACGGACGAACATCATCAAAGAAACGAAGTCGACATTAAAAAAACAGAATTTCTTCCGTCCATTTTGGCTGAAAAGTAGCAGAAGTCAGAGTGAATGTGAGAATCATGGAGGTGAATCATGGAGGTGAATCATGGAGGTGAATCATGGAGGTGAATCATGGAGGTGAATCATGGAGGTGAATCAGGAGGTGAATCATGGAGGTGAATCATGGAGGTGAATCATGGAGGTGAATCATGGAGGTGAATCAGGAGGTGAATCATGGAGGTGAATCACGGAGGTGAATCACGGAGGTGAATATGGAGGTGAATATGGAGGTGAATCAGAGGAGGTGAATCATGGAGGTGAATGGAGAATACGGAGGTGAATCATGGAGGTGAATCATGGAGGTGAATCACGGAGGTGAATCATGAGGTGAATCATGGAGGTGAATCATGGAGGTGAATCATGGAGGTGAATCATGGAGGTGAATCATGGAGGTGAATCATGGAGGTGAATCATGGAGGTGAATCATGGAGGTGAATCACGGAGGTGAATCATGGAGGTGAATCATGGAGGTGAATCACGGAGGTGAATCACGGAGGTGAATCATGGAGGTGAATCACGGAGGTGAATCATGGAGGTTGTGAGAATCATGGAGGTGAATCATGGAGGAGAATCATGGAGGTGAATCACGGAGGTGAATCATGGAGGTGAATCATGGAGGTGAATCACGGAGGTGAATCATGGAGGTGAATCATGGAGGTGAATCACGGAGGTGAATCATGGAGGTGAATCATGGAGGTGAATCATGGAGGTGAATCATGGAGGTGAATCATGGAGGTGAATCATGGAGGTGAATCATGGAGGTGAATCATGGAGGTGAATCACGGAGGTGAATCATGGAGGTGAATCACGGAGGTGAATCATGGAGGTGAATCATGGAGGTGAATCACGGAGGTGAATCATGGAGGTGAATCACGGAGGTGAATCATGGAGGTGAATCATGGAGGTGAATCATGGAGGTGCGGTCATGCTCCATGTCTCCATGCCGACTTTTCCTGAATCCCAGGGAGATCTGACTTAAAGTTCCAGAGTTGCAGCTGCTGGACAAAGCTCTGTTGCAGGTGGTGGACGGCTGGAGACGTGCTGCAGGTGTGATGGACGTGGTCTCCGTGCTCCAGGAGGCAGGACGGCTGAAGTCCTGTCCACCGTCTGTGAAGGACAGATTCAGACAGAGGACATGGTAAACATGCTGAACATTTCAGCCAGTCAGCTGGCTTCACAGCCCCTCCCCCGACCACGGAGCAACGCTCCCGAGCCGAGACGACAGCAACTGATTCTGCGTCACCGAATGTCGTGAGTGCAGTATCACTCTCGCCAATCAATCACTCTCATTGATCAGTCTCGCCGATCACCCGTTAAACTGACCGTTAATCACAACTGTAGCAAAAGTGATCGACGAGCCAGCAGACAAATGAAACAGTGAAGGAACGCAGATGATCGGAGGATGTTTTTCAGTCCCGTTACTTTCACAGCTGATGTGGACAATATTCATACATTTAAAGCTCAGTTAATCACAGCGTTTACTTGTGTTATTTTTGTCTAATATAAGGATAAGACAACTCGGAGCCGTGCATTATACAGTTTTAATGCACGGCTCTGAGTCTCGAGGTCTTGGTTTCCTCAAACGGACTAGACTCGAACGATCTGGATTCTCACAGCAGGGTCCGACAACTCTGCGCGGTCTCATGGCTGTTTCCTGAAAGGTTTTGAGGACGAAAACGTCGTCATCACGCCGTGACGCAAGTAGAGAGAGACGTCAAGACTCCAGTCCAGCTGTTGGACTGCGATGTTTGTCACTAATGGACAATCTGTGCACGTACATGCGTCAAGCACGCTGACCGAGAGAGAGCCAGCATGAAGTTCAGAGGAACGTGTCCTGTGTCCCGTTACTCTGTGTGCATGACGGACGTCTACTTCAGGAGAAGCGTGGGAGGGAGCTCCGTGACAGATGCAATCGCACCATGAAGTGACGTACGTGTCGTCGTACCTGCGATGAAGTGATCAGAGCACGTTAGTGTTTTGACGGTTGGGAGGTTTTGCGGTTCATCCGAGCTGGTCACAATGTCCGTCTTTGTCTCAAAAGATCTTCCATCCGCGCGCTCTCGGTCAAACGTACGACTGGAACGGACAAAAACGTCCCCCACACGGTCAGAGGAACTACTGACAACGTTAACGTTTTACAACCACACTCTCAGAAACAGAAACAGAAATACGAGACAGGAACATTTCTGTACCTGTACGTACATTTGTTACAAATGTTCTCTCAAAAGTACAATATTGGTCTTTATGAGGCCAGAAGTACCTATATACTATGAAAAAGGCTCCAAAGTAATATAAAGTACACATTTGTACCATTCCAACCCTAAGGGTACCTGCAGCATTGAAACATGTGTGTAGCTTGTACAATAACTATAAATAGCAGTACTTCTAAACAGTAGTATAATTATAGTTATTATATTATGATTTTCATAGTAATCATAGTAATAATTATATGTATAATTATATATGTGTTTGGCCTAATATTTCTATAATAATTATTGATTTATTATTAGCATCTTTGATTGTTGTCATAATCTCTATTTTATTGACTTTTATTCATCATCTTTAATTGGTTTAATTGTACTTTATTAACTCATACAGCTTGATAAGGTACAAAAATGGACCATGAAGGTACAGAAATGTCTTTCAGAAAGGAACCCCCCAGCAACAAGCTTTGGACCCTTTTCAGTACAAACTGGTACCTCTGTTTCTGAGTGTGTAGGAGCAGGACTACCGACAGCACAGTTGTACCATCCACAGGTGCTCTGCGCGTTGTTGTGACATTTAACCCAAAAAATGGCGAAGCAGAAAGGAGCTATACTTTATCCATTCGTCCACCGGGAGACGTGAGGTTCTGGCTCAGGTTCCTGACCTCCATGGGTTCCTCAGCCTCTCTCAGTCGGTTCTGTATCTAACTGAGCATTCTCCGTCTTTAGACTCTGGAACCGTACAGAAACAGAAGCGTGTGATTGGACGGTCACACGCGCATGCACGGCGTTGGGTCCTGCAGCCCTGCAGGGCTTCTCCAGGTCCTGCGGTCCTGCAGGGCTTCTCCAGGTCCTGCGGTCCTGCAGGGCTTCTCCAGGTCCTGCGGTCCTGCAGGGCTTCTCCAGGTCCTGCGGTCCTGCAGGGCTTCTCCAGGTCCTGCGGCCCTGCAGGCTTCTCCAGGTCCTGCAGCCCTGCAGGGCTTCTCCAGGTCCCGCAGCCCTGCAGGGCTTCTCCAGGTCCTGCGGCCCTGCAGGGCTTCTCCAGGTCCTGCGGCCCTGCAGGGCTTCTCCAGGTCCTGCGGCCCTGCAGGGCTTCTCCAGGTCCTGCGGTCCTGCAGGGCTTCTCCAGGTCCTGCGGTCCTGCAGGGCTTCTCCAGGTCCTGCGGTCCTGCAGGGCTTCTCCAGGTCCTGCAGCCCTGCAGGGCTTCTCCAGGTCCTGCGGTCCTGCAGGGCTTCTCCAGGTCCTGCGGTCCTGCAGGGCTTCTCCAGGTCCTGCGGTCCTGCAGGGCTTCTCCAGGTCCTGCGGCCCTGCAGGCTTCTCCAGGTCCTGCGGCCCTGCAGGGCTTCTCCAGGTCCTGCGGCCCTGCAGGCTTCTCCAGGTCCTGCGGTCCTGCAGGGCTTCTCCAGGTCCTGCGGTCCTGCAGGGCTTCTCCAGGTCCTGCGGCCCTGCAGGCTTCTCCAGGTCCTGCGGCCCTGCAGGGCTTCTCCAGGTCCTGCGGCCCTGCAGGGCTTCTCCAGGTCCTGCGGCCCTGCAGGGCTTCTCCAGGTCCTGCAGGGCTTCTCCAGGTCCTGCAGCCCTGCAGGCTTCTCCAGGTCCCGCAGCCCTGCAGGCTTCTCCAGGTCCTGCTCCAGTCTCACAGGCACCGCTGCACTCCACAACGTTCGCATTGTGTTACAGATGCTCATGTTCTTCTTCTGTGATCTTGTGGTCTTGGCTGAAAAGGCTGCTGCGCTCTGAGACATGTCAGACAGACCTTCATCTCTGGGTTTCAGCGTGGTTAGCATCATCGGGCAAACAAGAACCTTTTTCACTTTTTCCACCTTTAAGGGAGGAAATATTCTTCTGGTCACACTTTTGTGCCTGAAGCTTCCAAACTGGTGCTGTTTAGTTTTATTTGAATTCCCTCATTCATCCACATGATGGATCGGATCCACCCCCCCGGAGCTGTGACCCCTGCATATCTGCCGGAGCCTGTTTCCTGCCTCGTCCTCGACCAGGCTCGTCCCCTGCTGGGTGGCCCTGCCTGGAGGAGCCGGTGAATGTGGCTGGATGTCAGAGTGGGTGCTCGGTCTCACCTTCTCCAGATCTGTTTATCTCTCTGTGCAGCGGGGGCTCTTGGCCAGTTGAGTCAGCAGACGAGCACATCTTTTATAATCTGCAGGAGAGCAGAACAACAAAGCGTGTTTATGCCAGGCTGAAAAACAGGCAGTGAACCAGTTTCTAAAAGCAGCTGAAACATCACGAGGACTGGGATGAACTTAGCCTAGCGTAGCACGGAGCAGGAACCGGGGGAAGCGGTTAACAAACACCTTCGCATCCAGCCAAATCCTGACTACAGTGAGGAAGGAAGAACATCTGTTTTTACTTCCATCATGGTGCTGCTTTCACTGGTCCTCGTAGTTCAGTTCATGCAGAAGTACCAGTACTTCAACAGTAGGCAGGTTACACATGTTGACCTGCAATCTATCGACGCTTTCAGACTGCAGGAACCTTTTTGGAGTTCCTAGAACCTTTTCAGGAACCAGGACGTTTTTTGGTGCATTCAGACATATAGGAACCAGGAACCTCGGTTCTCAGTTCCTAGAACCTTTTTAGCTCCTACTCCGAGGCAGGGTCTTTTCAGGGTTCCATAGGAACTGAAATACGTGGATGTTTGGTGATTGGTAGAACTGGTAAGCCCCGCCCCCTGTGTGATTACTGCTTCTTCCATCCCGCCATATTTAAAAGTCTCACAGCTGTTAAAACTGTTAACCAAGATCGTTTGGATCGGGCTGGACAATATAGAAAAAGATTATCGATAAAAAAATCTTTATCGATCGATATTGATATTTATCAAAGAAAAAAAAAGGCCATTTTAGGTGCAGCCCTGACCATTTAAAGAGGATTTTTTTTGTTGTGATTCGTCCTTATTTACAGACTTTTTATTGGACGCTGATCTGGAGTGGATCTAAATGTCTCCCAAAGGAATTCAAGTTGCACCAAAACTATCAGGGTGAGGAAATGAACGTATTTCATGCTAGAAAATAGATCCAGGTTGAAGAAAAAACGAACTTCCCCTTTAAGCTTTTGCTGAGTGACCTAGTTATAATAAAGATCACACTAATACTGAATTGCAGTTCAGCCTTTGCCTGGTCTGCGTTTGTGATTGGTTTGGAGGAAGGAATGACTGTAGCATCCTGATACCCGATAGGCTACAGCAGAAAACTGTGCTTCTATATCAAACTTTTATTGACCCTCTTTTTTTCTATTGAAAAAACCTATATAGATAGATATATATCGATATTGAATTATCAGTCAAGTCCTACGAGATCGTAATAACAACAAGAACAATTCCAATAGTGTACCAATTCATTATTAAATCCATCTAAATGGTACACGTCCCAAATCCAGAACTATTCTGAAATGTCCAAAAGTGATTATTTTATACTAATTTAATGACGAGATACAGCTGCAAAGTGTGGCAGTAGAATCTGGTCAGCAGCTTTATAATAACTTCGAATAAAAGAGATGGAAAATCCAAATACAGTTGAGAATTGTGTCAGTACAATCTGCACCACTTTGTGAACAAACCGCGGTCCGTCCACGAAAGTGCCCGCTCGTACTTCAATGAAAGATAAACAAGACATTAGCAGGGCAGCTTTCCAACGGGGGGGGCTGTTATATTACGAGATACAAATGACCGTGATGATGGAAAGTGGTAAGCAGCTTTATAAAAGCTTTGAATAAAAGAGATGAGAAACCTCAGTTTTGTATCAGATGATCTGGGGCATAAATGTGTGTCTGTCTCAGATGATTGTGCCAAACATGGTTCCTATCAAAGTTCTCCCTCATGTACCAACGCAGACTAATGAGGAACATAGTTCTGATAACTAAACTCCAGACGGGGAGTTCTAGGAACTGGATCCTGACCTCCCTGATCCTAGTCCTCTCTGATCCTAGATCCTCTCTGAACCTAGACCCTCTCTGATCCTAGATCCTCTCTGATCCTAGATCCTCTCTGATCCTAGCCCTCTGATCCTGATCCTCTCTGAACCTAGAACCCTCTGATCCTAGAACCTCTCTGATCCTAGAACCTCTCTGATCCTAGAACCCTCTGATCCTAGAACCTCCCTGATCCTAGATCCTCTCTGATCCTAGATCCTGTCTGATCCTAGATCCTCTCTGATCCTAGAACCTCCCTGATCCTAGAACCTCTCTGATTGTAGATCCTCTCTGATCCTAGAACTTCTCTGATCCTAGATCCTCTCTGATCCTAGAACCCTCTGATCCTAGATCCTCTCTGATCCTAGACCTTCTCTGATCCTAGATCCTCTCTGATCCTAGACCCTCTCTGATCCTAGATCCTCTCTGATCCTAGACCCTCTCTGATCCTAGATCCTCTCTGATCCTAGACCCTCTTGATCCTAGACCCTCTCTGTCCGAATGCGCCTTTTACACCTTAGTCTGCAGAGTCCTGCTTCCGGTCTCTTTGAGGCCTTCCTTGGGAAGGCTTTATCTGATTGGTCCACACGTCCAGCATTTCCATGTGGGGCCCATATGGGGTGAAATTTTGGCTGCATATGAGGGACCCAAGTGGGATTGTCCATGGTTTCCATGGTTGCCCCACCAGTGTTTGCCCATATAGCGTATAGGCATGAGATTGAACTGGGCAAATTTGCAGATCTTAGTTTAAAGGAACATTCCACCCACAGAATGATGTAACTTTATCTTCCACTTCCCCTCATGGTGAGAAAGACCCGAGCACTTTTAATATCTAAATGCAGCCGGTGATCAGGAAGGCTTCGTTTCCCAACTTTCATATAATGGAGTTCGCTGGGTCGGCTCAAGGTCCATAAAAGTCCACAAAAACTTGTCAATATTCCTCCATACTGCTCGTCCAATGTAATCCAAGTGTCCTGAGTGGGTAGTGTAGTACTGTTTAGTCTCTAAGGACGCATTCACAAAGTTTTTTTGACTGGAATCAGAGTCTGTTTGTTCGGAAAATCCGCTTCGTTTAGGGGAGTTGTGAATGCGCAAACGGACTCTGATCCGGAACAAACAACCGGACTCGGCCCGCCTGCAAACGCAGGTCTCGGTCCGATTCAAGTCAACCAAAGACAGGAAGTGGACTACAAATTGCATTGCATTGTGGGTCAAACGTTGGACAACGTAGGTAAACGCTACAACAACAAACACACATGTGGGACTTTGAGGAGGAAACAGAAGTTGTGAGAACCTTCTTGTTCGTGCGTCTTCTCCTCGTCTACGGTGAATCTGAAAGCAGCGCCACCTGAGATTCTCATTCTTGGCCCGTTTGGCTCATTTGGCAGTAGTGCAACGTGAACGCGATCTCGGTCCAGAAGATCACGCCCACCCCCAACCGAACCGGGTTCCCAAACGGATCGAGACTTGCGGACGATGCTTTCTGAATGCGCCCCAAAAATCTACTAAATGATGGTTTCCAGTAAATTCTGGACGCTACCCACTCAGGACACTTGGATTACATTGGACGAGCAGTATGGAGGAATATTGACAAGTTTTTGTGGACTTTTATGGACCTTTTTGGCTCTGACCCCGGTGAACTCCATTATATGAAAGTTGGGGGGAAACGAGAAGCCTTCCTGATCGCCGGCTGCATTTGAGATATTAAAAAAGTGCTGCAGAGTCTTTCTCACCATGAGGGGAAGTGGAAAATGAAGTTACAGCATTCTGTGGAAACCGTGGACAAACCCACCTGGGTCCCTCATATGCAGCCAAACTTTAACTCATATGGGCCCCACATGCCATGCTGGCTGGGCAGTGGCTCAGTGCAACCAGCCAGTCATCAGCCATCATTTAATTGTGGTACATTAACAGTCAGAACAGCAGAAGGACTGATATTTACACACATATCGTTATATCACAGTATTAGCTGTACAAATCTTTTTGCTTTATTTTTTCGTAATGACCCAGCTGCACCTCGACTGACTACAAAGGGGTCACCTGAATATTTGATAAGGGTGAGAAAAAAATATTGATACGCTGAAATATCCCAATATTTTCATATGCTGATACAAAATCTATATTTAAAAACGGGGTATTGATCTGTTTTACGAATGAAATCTTGCGAAATATCATCTAGGGCTGTGCGATATGGACCAAATATCACTTCACGATATATTTATTTTAGATGAAGATATACAATATACACCATTATTTTTACCCTTATTTGTCTGAAAGTTACATTTCACATCAAATATGCCAACTATATTTAAAAACGCGATATCAATGTATTTTTCTTAATGAAATCTCATGAGATATCATTGTTTTGTTACAAAATCTCATGAGATTTCACAAAATTCCAAGAGATTTCATCGTTTCGTTATAAAATCTTGTGCTATTTTGTAAAGTCTTATGAGATTTTGTGACAAAACGATCTCGCGAGATTTCATTCGTAAAATAGATCAATACCCCATTTTTAAATATAGATATGGTATCAGCATATGAAAATATCGTGACCTATCAGTGTATCGATATTTTTCTCACCCTCACTAAATAATCAGGTGACCCCTTTGTCGTCAGTCGAGGTGCACCCGGAACATTACGAAAAAATAAAGCAAAAAAATATCATATGGTTATATCATATCAATATATCGCACAGCCCTAATATCATCGTTTTGTTACAAAATCTCATAAGATTTTACAAAATAGCCTTTCGGTATTTCGTGAAATCTCATGAGATTTTATAACAAAACGATGATATCTCGTCGTTTCATTAATAAAATAGATTGATATTGCGTTTTTTAAATATAGATATGGTATGTTTGATATAAAATGAAACTTTCAGACAAATTAGGGTAAAAATACCAGTTTATTTCGTATATCGTCACCTAAATTAACATATCGTGATATGATATTTGGTCCACATCACACAGCTCTAGTTAGCAGTGGCTATAAATACACACGGCACCAACAAGAATAAAAATCAAACATATCTGTGAACATATTTGTAACATTATTCATGTAATTTGGGGTTTGGGGAACAGGTCATGAATCTTTTTCCGTGTCTGCCAGTGACAGCACATCCAACCCTGCTAAGCAGATCACATGACGCAGTCATGCTGCTGTAAATCCCCGGCTTTGCTGTAAACCCGTTCGTAGGGAACACAGTTTCACTGTTTATTCATTCATTACATGCTACATTAAGTCCATTCTGTGAATGAATAATGACACCTGCACCCTGTGGTGAAGTTAAGAAAACTCGACTTAAATAAACATTTCCCACCTCTCTGTCTGACAAACACCAGCCAATAACCTGTCAGCTTTATGTAAACAACCACCGGACAAGTTTGAACCTTCCCAGCTCCTCTAACTTTCACATTTCACAGAAAAGTGAAATGTGCTTCTGACTGTAGCCCTGAAACCACTTACCACTCAGAAAGCGCTGTTTGCAATATCTTGAATGCCAGGGTAATATTAGATATGAGTAAAACCTGAGAACAGAAATACTGGAAAGAAAGGCTTTTAAAACCATAATAAATTATAGTGATGATAAAATTAAACAAAAATAGATTCAAAATGTCTGCCAGTTATCAAATTACATAATATATACGAACTAATAAACTAATTTATGAAGTGGAAATATCAAAACGGAAAATGTAACAGCAATATTACAAATTTACATACAAAAACATTGTACAAAAACCACCATGTGATACAGAAGCTAGAATCTGATAGGCTACCACCATCATGTGACACAGAAGCTAGAATCTGATAGGCTACCACCATCATGTGACACAGAAGCTAGAATCTGATAGGCTACCACCATCATGTGATACAGAAGCTAGAATCTGATAGGCTACCACCATCATGTGATACAGAAGCTAGAATCTGATAGGCTACCACCATCATGTGATACAGAAGCTAGAATCTGATAGGCTACCACCATCATGTGACACAGAAGCTAGAATCTGATAGGCTACCACCATCATGTGACACATCCAAAACCAAAAAAGAAGCTAGAATCTGATAGGCTACCACCATCATAAGCTTCTGCAATGTCAAAAGATTTATTTCCATCCAGTGTTGCATTAATTTTTCACCAAGATCTTGCACTGATGATGGTAGAGTCTGACCGCTGCACAAAGCCCTCTCTAGCACATCCCAAAGATTCTCAATGGGGTTCAGGTCTGGACTCTGTGGGGGCCAATCCATGTGTGAAAATGATGTGTCATGCTCCCTGAACCATCTTTCTCAATCTGAGCCCGATGAATCCTGGCATTGTCACCTTGGAATATGGCCGTGCCATCAGGGAAGAAACATCCATTGATGGAATAACCTGCTCATTCAGTATCTTCAGGTATCAGCTGACCTCATTATCTGAGCTCATACTGTTGCTGAACCTGGACCTGAGCAACTGCAGCAACCCCAGATCATCACACTGCCCCCACAGGCTCTTACAGTAGCACTAGGCATGATGGGTGTATCACTTCATCTGCCTCTCTTCTTACCCTGATTCGCCCATCACTCTGGAACAGGGTAAATCTGGACCAATCAGACCACATGACCTTCTTCCATCGCTCCACAGTCCAATCTTTATGCTCCCGAGCAAACTGAAGCCTTTTTCTTCCGGTTAGCCTCACTGATTAGTGGTTTTCTTACAGCTACACAGCTGTTCAGTCCCAATCCCTTGAGTTCCCTTCGCATTGTGCGTGTGGAAATGCTCTTACTTTCAGTATTAAACAAAGCCCTGAGTTCTACTGTTGTTTTTCTTCCATTTGATCTCACCACACGTTTAAGTGATCGCCGATCACGATCATTCAGGATTTTTTTCCGGCCACATTTCTTCCTTGAAGACGATGGTCCACTATCCTTCCAGTTTTTCATAATGCGTTGGACTGTTCTGAACCCAGTTTTAGTAGTTTCTGCATCTCCTTAGATGTTTTCACCTCTTGATGCCAATGATCTGACCCTTCTCAGACAGACTAACATCTTTTCCAAGACCACGGATGTGTCTTTCCACATGGTTGTTTAGGAAATGAGAAGCAACTCATTGCACCAGTTGGGGTTAAATAACTTGTTGCCAGCTGAAAGATAATTGCCCATGCAGTAATTATCCAATAGGAGGCTCCTACCTATTTGCTTAGTAGATAATCGCCCATCATGTAATTATCCAATAGGAGGCTCCTACCTATTTGCTTAGTTACATCCAGGTAGCAACTTTTTTTGGGGCCAGGCAGTGTATTTTTCACATCGATGTATCGCCCAGCCCTAATTACCTCCAATCAGTTCAAAACCCTACATAAAAACCCAGTCCCCCACTGACTGACCTGCTTCCCTTCAGACCACTGAGATTCACAGATGGGGGGGGGGGTCAAAGAGGTGGGCTTCGGACTGTTCAAACCTGGTTCAAGTTCCCCCAGAACGAAACCAAGCAAGCCCCCACAACGTCCATCAACCCCCCGGGCCAGCCCAGAGCCTGAATTTCCCAGCAGGGATTATACGGTATGACAAACACAGATAAATAATTATCCGTGTGGGAGATCGGGCTTCTCCATCAGGAACCTGTCCTTATGGAAGTGCAGTATAAATGAGGGGTGTACTATCGTCATCATTAAAGGTACAGTATGTAAAAAATCAAAGGTCAGTGGCAGAAAAATGTGATGTATCATTCAAATCTGTTTCTGTTTATGTGTAATCGCTGCACTACAACAGCTGTTTATTGTCTTAGAATGAGTCATTTATATTTACTTGCTGGGTGGTGCACATATGGAGGCTGCCATATTTGTTCCACCATTTTTGACTACGGTGTCCTTGAATGGACAAAACAATGCATGTGAAGTGAGAACCCTCAGACCTGTACCAGCTTTATTTAAGGGGAGTTAGACACTGTTTGGGATCAGTAATGCCTTAAAAGACATTTAAAATAGCTCCTCATAGTACTGTCATAGCTACACCTGAGACCCCTGATCCACTCACAGATGAAAATATCTTTATGTCTGGGAGAAGTTTGGCCACTAACAGCCACCGTACATTTACCACAGTGCTGGAATATGAAGTCATTTGAAAGAAAACATCTTTTTCTTGCAATACTTTCTTACATACTGTGCCTTTAAAGGATAACTTTCTTTTTTTCAACCTGGACCTTATTTCTAGGAGTTTATACGTGGATTTTCTCCAAACAAACAATATTCTCTCCCCATATCAATCTGGTTTCAGGAAACAACATAGTACCCTCACATCTTCCCTGAAAGTTACAAACAATCTAATAGAGTCCCTGGACAAGAAAAAATACTGTGCAGCCTTTTTTGTTGACCTCTCTAAGGCCTTTGATGCTGTGGATCACTCCATCTTGAAAAATTGACTGTTGGAAATTGGTCTGTTTAACCAAGCAGCTGGATGGTTTGCTAATTATCTGTCAGACAGAATGCAGTGTGCATGGTTTGAAGGTAGTTCCTCCACAATGCTAAATGTTTCTTCTGGCGTGCCTCAAGGCTCTGTTTTGGGTCCAATTTTGTTTAGTATTTATGTGGATGCACTCGGTAGAAATATCCCTGATGCCAAACTCCACTTTTATGCTGACGATACGGTCATTTATGCTTCACCCTTGCCGAGGCCATTAGCAGCTTACAGACTGCCTTTAACCTTGTGGAATGTCAGCTTATTGATTTGAGACTTATCTTGAACGTTTCTAAGACTAAATTTATGATTTTCTCAAATAATAGGAAGATACCTGAGCCTCCTCCCAGTGTGTTCTCCTTGCAAGGAAACACAATTGATTTAGTACCTTGCTATAAGTACCTGGGTGCTTTGATTGATGATTCAAACCTCATATAGAAAAACCTGGTTAAAAAATTAAAGCTGGAACTTGGTTTCTTTTATCGTCACAGGACATGCTTTACATTTGCTGCCAGGAGAAAGTTGGTTGCTGCCACCTTTCTCCATGGAGCCTTGAGGTTTGTCACATGTTGCAAAGCCCTCATTCATCACTCTACTTTATACTGTAGAGTTGAGTGGCCCTCATTGTCTGTGCGTCACCTCTCACACTGGTACATTTTTATATACAAAGCCCTTCTAGGCCGGCTCCCCTAATACATGGAGTGCAGAATTATTAGGCAAATGAGTATTTTGACCACATCATCCTCTTTATGCATGTTGTCTTACTCCAAGCTGCATAGGCCCAAAGCCTATTACTAATTAAGCATATCAGGTGATGTGGATCTCTGTAATGAGAAGGGGTGTGGTCTAATGACATCATCACCCTATATCAGGTGTATTAGGCAAACATAATTATTAGGCAACTTCCTTTCCTTTGGCAAAATGGGTCATAGAGGGACTTGACAGGCTCTGAAAAGTCAAAAATAGTGAGATATATCGCAGAGGGATGCAGCACTCTTAAAATTGCCAAGCTTCTGAAGCGTGATCATCCAACAATCAAGCGTTTCATTCAGCATACGGAAGAGGATTAGGGCCACTGAAAAAGAAAATTAAAAAAATTTTACTATGAAAAAGTCAGAATTCTGACTTTTTTTCAGAAATTGAAAAAAAAAAATCCTGATTTTTTTTTTTTTTATGTTCTGGAAAAAAAAAGTCAGAATTCTGACTTTAATCTCAGAATTTTAAAAAATTTTCTCAGTGGCCCTAATCCTCTTCCGTACACGTATAAACTCCTAGAAATAAGGTTCAGGATGAAAAAAAAGAAAGTTATCCTTTAGTGAACAGAACGATTACTTCACCGTAGACAGCACATTTATCAGGACGTTCTTGCAGAATGTCTTCCTGTTAAAGGCAGTGGCAGGATTGCACACACACCTGTACACACATTTTTGTGCAGCCATACTACTCCCCCCCTTCCTCCGGATATCTCAAAGGCAAACACCAAACTGCATAAGAGCTGCCTCTGCCCTGACGTGATCACACTGTGGTTGTGTGTTAACATGCCTTATCTTGCTCTTCATCTGGAACTCCTGCAGTAGCGTGAATGAGCGACACTAAGGGGAGTGGAACCCGCAACCTGCAGACTTTAAGATGGAAACCCGCCAAAATGAGGACATTCTGCTGTGGTTTGCTCAGGCGTGTCTGATGAGTTATGGTTAGACTCTGAGTGATACTTGATCTAAACATGGCTCCTTATCAGACACAAATAACAAGTGTGTGAACAACTTTTCCATCAAATATTATTTTAGCGTATTTGTTTACATATCTGTGGAATTTTCTTTGTTTAATCAGCCACCGCCTGAACCCTGACTTATCTCCGTACTGTCACTCTGACTCTAATACCCCTCTCCCACTGGTCAAAAACCTGTTTAACCCTCCAGGGCCGTTGGACGCACCAGTGTGTCCAGATTGCATGTCCGATTTAAGATGATGTAGCATCTAAACGCAGCGACACAGAGACACCATTCCAACTTCTCTGGATAGTGAAGACTATGAACCAGTTTTTAAATCGTGTTAATAGACCAAATATAACCAGAGTTATGATATAAAATGTTTGGTGAAGGAAAAAAACGGGAAAAACTGTGAATTCTATGGAAAGTGCCCATAAGCAAGAAAAAAAGTGTCACAACAACCTAACAACCTCTTTACTGTTGGTAGAAAAATGCAACACATCAACCAATAAGATAATTATGTGACAACATGATGCTTTTTTTTTTGTTATATTTGTATGATCCCCGAGGGGAAATTAGGGCTCTGCATTTCACCATCTCTGTACTGTGAGTATCAGAGAGCAGTGGGCTGCTGCTTAAAGCACCCGGGGAGCAGTTGGTGGGGGGTTAAGAACCTTGCTCAGGGGTCCACAGTGGTTCACCCAGGGGTCGTGTCGGGGAATCGAACCCTGGTCCTCCACGCCCAAGCCCACGACGCTACCACTGGGCTATCCACTCCCCTAAATTTTGTTGATTTTGCTCATTTTGTTGCTGAGGAAGAGGAGAGGTGGCCAAAAATTCACCAAAATCAGATTTCAGTGCTGCCTCCTGGTGGACAGGAGGACTAATGCACCCTGGAAATATCGGACCTGGAATGTCCTTCTGTCTTGTGATGGACAGGAACCGTCTTTGTGGATTGAAGCAATTAATCTTTTTGGCATCTCATGGTGATTGTTGATTGTTTTGTAAATAATTGGAAAAAAAAACGCCTTAGACTGTGTTGCATTTTGATGTAATTCTTGTTTTATTTCTCTTTTGATGGCCAATTTTTCCTAATATGGTTAAAACTAATTACTTATATTTGCATTCTAAGTTATAAAAATGGTTTGTGAAACAAGTTTGTGGTTTTCACAATGAAAAATGAAAGTTTTTTCTACTCGGTTTTTATGTTTTTTTTAATGGTTTTAGGCCAACTGTGTTAATACAGTCACATACAAATCACACTGGTGAGGTTGTGCTGAAAAGAATGACACCAAACAAGGTAAACTGCTTTAAAAGATAAATATAAAGGTAAAAACAAAAGTAAAACGAACATTTATACCCCTAGGCCCTAGTGGTTTAAACCCATGAACAATAGGGGATTAGTACGTTTGTGTTCCGGTTTCCGAAACTTGTAGAATTTGGCCATTTCCTCTTCCGGGCCAGTTCAACAATAGCTGAATCCAATGTCCCTGCTCTGACCCACTTTGTAATAAACACCAACACTACTTAAGTTTTCATGGATTCCCAACTGAAGCGATTCTAAGGAAGAAGTGGATCAAAGCGATTCGCCAGGGTGAAGGGCCAAACTTTATAATAAAACAACGTAGCACGTTTGTTTGTAGCCGGCATGTCAATGATATTGGATTCAGCTACTGTTGAACTGACCCGGAAGAGGAAACGCTTAAATTCCACAAGTTCCAGAAAGCGGAACACGAAGCGTGATAATACCCTAACGGCTTTAAGTGGCAGTGGGAAAGCCTCATCCACCCATGTTGACCCATCAAACGACTCGGCAAGCGACGCTGGTTAAAATCACCTTGACGCTGGTTAAAATCACCTTGACGCTGGTTAAAATCACCTTGACACTGGTAAAAAATTGCCTTTACGGGGGATAAAATCTCTTTGACGCGGGTTAAAATTGCCTTGACGGGGGTTAAAATCACCTTGACGCGGGTTAAAATTGCCTTGACGGGGGTTAAAATCACCTTGACGCTGGTTAAAATCACCTTGACACTGGTTAAAATCACCTTGACGCTGGTTAAAATTGCCTTGACGGGGGTTAAAATCACCTTGACGCTGGTTAAAATCACCTTGACACTGGTTAAAATTGCCTTGACACTGGTTAAAATTGCCTTGACACTGGTTAAAATTGCCTTGACGGCGGGTTAAAATCAACTTCGAGCGGCTCAGTTCTGATCAGCATGCAGTGGGAACACCAGACCGTGGTTGACCCGTGGATTTACGTGATGGCGGTACGAGGCTACGTTGTGACATCGTGCCAGTCGCGTCTCATATGAAGTACCAAAACAACTCTGCTTCAGACAGTTCACGTTGTCTGCGTTCCATCTGCACAAGAAAATCATCTGCTTGTTTTCCTCCATTTTGAGGACGGAGGAAGGTGGAACAAGAGGCAGGTTGACTTCAGCCAGAATCGCTCTCCGTTGTTTACTTTCCTGATTTCTGTCGCGCAGGTGACATCATCAACATGCCGCGGTGGGGACAGAGGCCACGCAGCTGCCAGCAGCTGATCAGACCCGGCTTTTTTGTCAATGGAAGAGGAGCAAAATGCCGATGATGAGCGAGTCGATGCGCGTTTGAGTAACCCACATGAACGCGATAATTTTGGCGGGAAAGCAGCTTTATAGGTGCTCCATTGCAGCTGTACAGGGCACGGTACAGCACCGCATGCTAAAGACGACCAGGACGGTTCTTGTTTCCACAGAGTAGAAGCAGTAGTCTACCACCTGGAAGTGGGCGGAGTGGGCACGGTGGAGACTGCCGTGATGTCACTGTCATGCCATCGGAGGTGTTGGATGATATGGAGGTGTCACCAAAGACAGAGCCAGATGTTTTTATCATGGGACAGCTGCAGTTACGTCACGTTTCGTGTAGGTTCAGCACGGTTAGAGCGAGCTCTGGAACGGCTGGAAGGGTTACCAAAAGGCCCATGAGGTCATGGTCCTGACAAATCTAGTTTAGAGGTCCAACTCCTTGCACTCATTTATTTTCCCTAAAATTTTTCCCTATCATGTACTGTTGTCATTCAAAAAGCTTGTTAGATGCACAGTTTTGAGTTAATATTAATCATCTGTCTGATTAAACAGATTCACACACATGTATGTAATATTCTGGGGAAATAGTATCTGTAAAACATGACTGTAAGAGGAGAGGCCTTTGCTTTGAGCAGCAGTGAGAAGAATGTTTAAATGTCTGCAGTGGTACTCACAGGTTGGATCCGTGCAGTCCCGGGTGTTGTTGTAAAGTCTGTGGAACTGTCTCTGGCACTTCGGGCTAAAGTAAAGAGGACCTGAGGACACAAGGGAGACTCAGTCATGATCCAGGATATGTTTGTTATGGAGAAAAGAGGACCTGAGGACACAATGGAGACTCAGTCATGACCCAGGATATGTTTGCTATGGAGAAAAAGAGGACCTGAGGAAATAATGGAGACTCAGTCATGATCCAGGATATGTTTTTTATGGAGTAAAGAGGACCTGAGGACACAATGGAGACTCAGTCATGACCCACGATATGTTTGTTATGGAGAAAAGAGGACCTGAGGACACAATGGAGACTCAGTCATGACCCAGGATATGTTTGCTATGGAGAAAAGAGGACCTGAGGAGACAATGGAGACTCAGTCATGACCCAGGATATGTTTGTTATGAAGTAAAGAGGACCTGAGGGACACAATGGAGACTCAGTCATGACCCAGGATATGTTTGTTATGAAGTAAAGAGGACCTGAGGACACAATGGAGACTCAGTCATGACCCAGGATATGTTTGTTATGGAGTAAAGAGGACCTGAGGAGACAATGGAGACTCAGTCATGACCCAGGATATGTTTGTTATGAAGTAAAAGAGGACCTGAGGACACAATGGAGACTCAGTCATGACCCAGGATATGTTTGTTATGGAGAAAAGAGGACCTGAGGACACAATGGAGACTCAGTCATGACCCAGGATATGTTTGTTATGGAGTAAAGAGGACCTGAGGAAATAATGGAGACTCAGTCATGTTGGTTTGTTGTGACAGCGTACGGATCCTGTAAACATGGTTAGAACTGATCATGGGAGACCTGTATCAGTGTTTTACATGTTCAGCTGGGCCCAGACCAGAATTCAGACGAGAGTCCAGACTAGATTCCAGGTCAGAGTCCAATGACCAGAGTGCAGACCAGACTTTGAACTCTAGACCCAGAGTCACACCAAGACCAGACCAGAATTCAGACTAGAGTCCAGACTAGATTCCAGGTCAGAGTCCAGACCATAGTCCAGACTGGAGTCCAGACTAGACTCTAGACCAGATTTCAGACCAGAGACCAGACCAGAATTCAGACTAGAGTCCAGACTAGATTCCAGGTCAGAGTCCAGACTAGATTCCAGGTCAGAGTCCAGACCAGAGTCCAGACTGGAGTCCAGACTAGACTCTAGACCAGAGTCCAGACCAGAGAACAGACCAGAATTCAGACTAGAGTCCAGACCAGAGTCCAGGTCAGAGTCCAGAACAGAGTCCAGACTGGAGTCCAGACTAGACTCTAGACCAGAGTCCAGACCAGAGACCAGACCAGAGTCAAGACTAGAGTCCAGACCAGAGTCCAGACCAGAGTCAAGCCTAGAGTCCAGACTAGAATCCAGACTAGAGTCCAGGTCAGAGTCCAGACCAGAGTCAAGACTAGAGTCCAGACTAGAGACCAGGCTAGAGTCCATACCAGGGTCCAGGTCAGAGTCCAGACTAAAGTCCAGACTGGAGTCCCAGACTAGAATCTAGACCAGAGTCCAGACCAGAGACCAGACCAGAGTCCGGACCAGAGTCCATACTAGCGTCCAGACCAGAGTCCAGGACAGAGTCCGGACCAAAGTCCAGACTAGAGTCCAGGTCAGAGTCCAGACCAAAGTCAAGACTAGAGTCCAGACTAGAATCCAGACTAGAGTCCATACCAGGGTCCCAGGTCAGAGTCCAGAATAAAGTCCAGACTGGAGTCCAGACTAGAATCTAGATCAGAGTCCAGACCAGAGACCAGACCAGAGTCCGGACCAGAGTCCATACTAGAGTCCAGACTAGAGTCCAGGTCAGAGTCCAGACCTGAGTCCAGACTAGAGTCCAAACTAGAGTCCGGACCAGAGTCCAGACTAGAGTCCAGACTAGAGTCCAGACCAGAGTCCAGACTAGAGTCCAGACCAGAGTCCAGGTCAGAGTCCAGACCAGAGACCAGGCTAGAGTCTGGACCAGAGTCCAGACCAGAGTCAGGTCAGAGTCCAGACCAGAGTCAAGACTAGTGTCCAGACCAGGGTCCAGACTAGAGTCCAGACTAGAATCAAGACTAGAGTCCAAACTAGAGTCCAAACTAGAGTCCAGACTAGAATCAAGACTAGAGTCCAAACTAGAGTCCAAACTAGAGTCCAGACTAGAATCAAGACTAGAGTCCCAACCAGAGTCCAGACTAGAGTCCAGACCAGAGTCAAGACTAGTGTCCAGACCAGGGTCCAGACTAGAGTCCAGACTAGAATCAAGACTAGAGTCCAAACTAGAGTCCAAACTAGAGTCCAGACTAGAATCAAGACTAGAGTCCCAACCAGAGTCCAGACTAGAGTCCAGACCAGAGTCAAAACTAGAGTCCAGACCAGAGTCCAGACTAGAGTCCAGACCAGAGTCCGGGCTAGAGTCCAGGTCAGAGTCCAGACCAGAGTCAAAACTAGAGTCCAGACCAGAGTCCAGACTAGAGTCCAGACCAGAGTCCGGGCTAGAGTCCAGACCAGAGTCCAGACCAGAGTCTGCTTCATATGTGATGAGCTTCTAAAGCTTTTCTTTTTCTTTCTGTAATAATTTAAATCTTTTCCTGAAAAAACTCTGATTTGTTTTCTACGTGAACTGTGACAAATAAACATTCCTGCATGAGTCAAACATTTCAGCCCTTCGTTTTTTAAAAAACAGTTATGCCTTCATCTGAGAACACCCCCCCGCATTTCTGAGAGTGAGTAAAATGGTGTGATTTCTGAGTCAGCATGGGGGGGTTGATGAGGCTGGGTTGTGTGTGAGAGCCTGCAGCAGTGGAATGTGACATCAGTCATACTTGCTTCATTTCCCATCAGATATGCTGAAGTAACGACAGTAATAGTGACCGTCCGTTTGGGGGGGCTCATACCTGTCAGGTGGATGATGAACCGATCCTTGTGTCGTGAATCAGCGGGGTGACCCTCTGCAAGAAAAGAGCTTAGTCAGCACTTCGTTTCCACCTGATTCCCTGATTTATTCAGTTCATCCCTGATTCACACAAATCTGCTTTCAAATATACGTTTTTATCCAAAAATGACTGAAGTTAAAATGAAATTAAAGAAACATTTACAACCTTTTTCCATGTAAGTATATTATTTTTTGGTGATCTCTATGGATGTCTTTATTTATAACAAAATATTGCATTAATTCCATACTTTGATGCTTTAAAGATCAAAGTTTTACAAGCAAGAAATTAAAATGTTTTTTATTTTTTATTACTAATTAATTTTATTTCATTTTATTAAAATCAAATCAAGCCTTATTTATAAAGCACTTTTCATCCCATTAAAGGCAACACAAAGTGCTCCACATAAAAACAAATGTAAGTTCAAATAAAAACAAGCCTTCACACATCACACAAAACACAAAACACACACATGCGCACACACACCCGCGCCACCCCCCAATTCCACACCTGACTACAACCCCCCAACTTCTGTCTCATCAGTGAACAGGTATGAAAACACGAACAGTAAAAACCATCTGGCATGACACCAGGAGCCAGCCCCCCCCCAGCCACATAGGGCCCAGCTGCAGGACCCCCCCCCCCCCCCCCCCCTCCAGATCAGGACAAGCCAGGGTCACCACCACAGCTGCAGGACATTCCACAAACCAGGACCAAAGCAGTGGAACCGGGTCTATCTGAGGTTCTCTAGCAGGACGTTCCACAGACCAGGACTGTAGCGGTGGAACCGGGTCTACCTGAGCTTCTCTGGCAGGCTGTTCCACAGACAAGGACAAAAGCGGTGGAACCGGGTCTACCCGAGGTTCTCTGGCAGGCCGTCCCACAGACCAGGACCGTAGCGGTGGAACCGTGTCTACCTGAGGTTCTCTAGCAGGACGTCCCACAGACCAGGACCAAAGCAGTGGAACAGGGTCTACCTGAGGTTCTCTAGCAGGACGTCCCACAGACCAGGACCAAAGCGGTGGAACCGGGTCTACCTGAGGTTCTCTAGCAGGACGTTCCACAGACCAGGACTGTAGCGGTGGAACCGGGTCTACCTGAGGTTCTCTGGCAGGCTGTTCCACAGACAAGGACAAAAGCGGTGGAACCGGGTCTACCGGAGGTTCTCTAGCAGGACGTCCCACAGACCAGGACCGTAGCGGTGGAACCGGGTCTACCCGAGGTTCTCTAGCAGGACGTCCCACAGACAAGGACAAAAGCGGTGGAACCGGGTCTACCGGAGGTTCTCTAGCAGGACGTGCCACAGACCAGGACCAAAGTGCGGTGGAACCGAGGTCTACCTGAGGTTCTCTAGCAGGATGTTCCACAGACCAGGACCGGGGAGCAGCAGTGGAACCGGGTCTGCCTGAGGTTCTCTGGCAGGCCGTTCTTTACAGACCAGGACCAAAGCGGTGGAACCAGGTCTACCTGAGGTTCTCTAGCAGGATGTTCCACAGACCAGGACCGCAGCAGTGGAACCGGGTCTACCTGAGGTTCTCTGGCAAGCCGTTCCACAGACCAGGACCAAAGCGGTGGAACCAGGTCTGCCGGAGGTTCTCTGGCAGGCTGTTCCACAGACGAGAACCAAAGCAGTGGAACCTGTCTGTAAGATGTTCCACAGACCAGGACCGTAGCGGTGGAACCGGGTCTACCTGAGGTTCTCTAGCAGGACGTCCCACAGACCAGGACCATAGCGGTTGAACCTGGTCTACCTGAGGTTCTCTAGCAGGACGTTCCACAGACCAGGACCGTTGCGGTGGAACCAGGTCTACCCGAGGTTCACTGGCAGGACGTTCCACAGACCAGGACCGTAGCAGTGGAACCAGGTCTACCTGAGGTTCTCTAGCAGGACGTTCCACAGACCAGGACCAAAGCAGTGGAACCAGGTCTACCCGAGGTTCTCTAGCAGGACGTCCCACAGACCAGGACCGTAGCGGTGGAACCTGGTCTATCTGAGGTTCTCTGGCAGGATGTTCCACAGACCAGGACCGTAGCGGTGGAACCGGGTCTATCTGAGGTTCTCTAGCAGGACGTTCCACAGACCAGGACCGCAGCAGTGGAACCGGGTCTACCTGAGGTTCTCTAGCAGGACGTTCCACAGACCAGGACCGTAGCGGTGGAACCGGGTCTACCTGAGGTTCTCTGGAAGGCTGTTCCACAGACCAGGACCGCAGCGGTGGAACCGGGTCTACCCGAGGTTCTCTAGCAGGACGTCCCACAGACCAGGACCGTAGCGGTGGAACCGGGTCTACCCGAGGTTCTCTAGCAGGACGTTCCAAAGACCAGGACCGCAGCAGTGGAACCGGGTCTACCTGAGGTTCTCTAGCAGGACGTCCCACAGACCAGGACCGTAGCGGTGGAACCGGGTCTACCTGAGGTTCTCTAGCAGGACGTCCCACAGACCAGGACCGTAGCGGTGGAACCGGGTCTATCTGAGGTTCTCTAGCAGGACGTTCCACAGACCAGGACCGCAGCAGTGGAACCGGGTCTACCTGAGGTTCTCTAGCAGGACGTCCCACAGACGAGGACCGTAGCGGTGGAACCGGGTCTACCTGAGGTTCTCTGGCAGGCTGTTCCACAGACCAGGACCAAGATGAAACGAAATGAAACAAAACAAAACAAATTAAAGAAAGATAAACAAAGCCAGAAATAAAACGTAAGCACAGGGAAAAAGTCCAGGACCTGTACGATGAAGCTGGGTCTGAATCTGGATCTGGGTTTGGATCTGATCTGGATCTAGTCTGGATCTGGATCTGGATCTAGTCTGGATCTGATCTGGATCTGGTCTGGATCTGATCTGGATCTGGGTTTGGATCTGATCTGGATCTAGTCTGGATCTGAATCTGGATCTAGTCTGGATCTGAATCTGGATCTAGTCTGGGTCTGAATCTGGATCTGGGTTTGGATCTGATCTGGATCTAGTCTGGATCTGAATCTGGATCTAGTCTGGATCTGAATCTGGATCTAGTCTGGGTCTGAATCTGGATCTGGGTTTGGATCTGATCTGGATCTAGTTGGGTCTGGATCTGGATCTGGTTTGGATCTGATCTGGATCTAGTCTGGGTATGAATCTGGATCTGGGATTGGATCTGATCTGGATCTAGTCTGGATCTGATCTGGATCTAGTCTGGATCTGATCTGGGTTTGGATCTGATCTGGATCTAGTCTGGGTCTGATATGGGTATCATCTGATCGGATCTGGTTGGATCAGATCTGGATCTAGTCTGGATCTTATCTGATCTGGGTTTGGATCTGATCTGGATCTAGTCTGGGTCTGATCTGGGTCTGGGATTGGATCTGATTGTTGGTCTTGATCTGATCTGGATCTAGTCTGGATCTGATCTGATCTGGGTTTGGATCTGATCTGGATCTAGTCTGGGTCTGAATCTGGGTTTGGATCTGATCTGGATCTAGATCTGGATCTAGTCTGGGTTTGGATCTGAATCTGGATCTGGGTTTGATCTGATCTGGATCTAGTCTGGATCTGATCTGGGTTTGGATCTGATCTGGATCTAGTCTGGATCTGATCTGGATCTAGTCTGGATCTGATCTGGGTTTGGATCTGATCTGGATCTAGTCTGGATCTGATCTGGATCTGGAGATCTGGATCTATCTGGATCTGGGGCCTCATTCGATGAAGATGGATTAACAAATCCAGTTTCTCTCTGGTACCTGTTTAACTTAAAGCAGACATCCGGGTCTGATAAACGGTAGAAGCTGGTTATCAACCCGGTAACTAAACCAGGGTTTTCAATCTTATGAGTGCGGGCACATAAAAGGGGGGGGCTGGAAGCTGTCTGAATGATCCACAGACATGGAGAACAGAACCAGCGGCAT